>VWYK01026771.1:15366-25463 GCA_013399775.1 Semnornis frantzii | reverse complement strand
GGACTATTGACAAGGGCTTGCAATGCCAGGACAAGGGGAATGGGTTTGAAGTGGCAGAGGGGAGATGGAAAGTGGATGTTAGGAGGAAGTTGTTTGCAGTGAGGGTGGTGAGACACTGGCACAGGTTGCCCAGGGAGGTTGTGGAGCACAGAATTACAGAATATGAGAGCAGAAAAAAAGAGCAGGGGGAAAAAAAAGAGAGAAGGAAAAAGAAAAAAAGGAACATGCCTACACATCCAAGGACATTAATTCGATCCACGTATTGGCCAAAAAGTTGGGTTTTTTTAAATGTTATTGGCTTGGAGTAGATCTAATTGCTATTTTCCATTGTAGAATTATCATAAAAGCATTCTTAATACTGCAGCTGAAGAGGCTCAGAAAGGAGGAATCTGCATCAAACCATAAGGAGGAATACAGACTGTTACAGTATTACTGCAGGTAGGCAGGAGAAATGCCTTCTCTGCGTGCAGTGGGATTTTGTATAGCTAAAATATATTCCACCTAAATGACTTATAGAAACCACTCCAGTAATTAAAATCTTAGAGAGCTTTCTGCCATAAGCATTGTAATGTTTGTGTATACATTCCTCTGCAATAGTTTACCTTTCCACTCAGAAACCTCATGTAAAGATATTTCACTCACAAAACCTAAAAGGGCTTATGAGAAAGCAGCACAGAGAACTTGTACCTTTCAGGCAGCCTGTTGCTAACATCTTCATTAGGTAAGCTATACTTTAATGAAGGTGTTCTCAGCAATACATGGGTTAACTCTTTTTCTCCATACTTGGATTTTATTTCATTTGTGTCACAATCTGCCTTCAAGTTTAAGAGGTGCATCGCTGATTCCTGACCTCTACTTTCTCTCAGACCCCCTCAGTTACACAGATGACCAGGTCAGAGAAAAAAATCAAGTGGTCTGTCTGGTAACAGTGTCAAAACAAACTACATACACTGCATTTCTGCCAGCTGAAGTTGTAACACAAAAACAAACTCCAAACAACCCAAACCCCAGTGCTTGCTTTGTGTTTTTACAGAATAAACTCTCATCATTAAACTTTCCACTTCTCCAAGTAGCTGAGTATGTATTCCTGCACAGCAGGAGGTTCTCTCCACAGACATATTGACTTGGACAATAAACAAAGCAGAAATCTCTGACTGGAATTTACAGCTATATTTAACTATGCATATTGTTAGTAACATTTGCATATCTGTCTTTCAACGTTAAGAAAAAGAAATAAAAAGTTGAAATTCAATGAATTTGGGCACTGCACTGCTTCGTAAGGGAAAAAAAAACAATAAAAAGGATATTTGTCATTTCCATACTCATTGAGGATGTATGTCAAAGAAAATCTGTGCAAAAAAAATCCTTCTGCTGCCTTGATGAGATTTGAAAGATGACACACGAATAGCAAAGGAGCTTGTCCTTAACAAAGATAGCTTAAACATTGGCTGTTTTCTGAAAACATTTCCAGCACTTCTCTGTTCTTCACCCACAAAATGCAAGGAAGCAGTTAACATGTTTTGAAGAACTATCACTCACCTTTTCCTCTCTGTGCCAACTTTCCCCACGAGTCACTAGCAGGCCACTTAGCATTGGCTTTGTACAATTAAAGATGGCAGAAACCTTGCCTGGTAGTCTTTCACTGATTATTTTTGTCACAGCACTAACCTCGAGTCATCAAAAGCACACATTCACCTCTTCCTTTATTTTTTGTCTCTCTTCACAGCATCCTGGAATATCTTGTCCTAGGAATCAGATTTAAAGGATCTAGAGGTTTTAACTTACTTCACCTGAGTCTGCCTTCCCACAATAATTAGATATTAGGATGGAGTTGGCCCAGCATAAAAAGTTTTAGATCAGCACAAATACTTGCACACTGCAGAAAGTCATACTCCTACAAGGCACTTTTCCAGTTCCAAAGCTGGATGTATGGCAGGGGTTATATTGGTGGTTTGGGTGGGTGGGGGTTTTGTTGATGTTTTTGTCATTATTATTATTATTATTGCTTTCTTTTAGACTGGAGCAGTGACATTTTATCAGTAAAGCTCTCATGAAACTATGAAACTGCTCACACCACAGTGTGTGCTCTACGGCTTTCCATACTTGCACTTGCTCTGAGCAGGACTTCAAAGGTGTGGGACTGATTCCTGACTTGAGCTTCAGCGTTTGGCTCCTACTCAGCTGGAGGTTGCAGAAGGAATAAATTGCATTCTGGCAGAAGTGAGGAGCTTGGTCAGCACCAACAGCTGAGTGTGCAGGTTAAGTGGCCCAGATTCTCTTTTTCTTAGATTTCAGACAAACCAAACACAACCATTAGCACTGAAACAAGAAGATCTCTAACACCCTGGTGAGATGCACTGATCAGCTCACACCTCTCAAAGCACTTCCAGCATACCTTGTAGACTTCAGTAGCAGATCCCCAAATCCTGCTTCTGAAAATTTCCTCCAAATACAGCTCAAAACTTTTTTTTCCACCCCACCACCACCTCCAGCATTCATGCTGTTGCTGTAAACAGGTTTATATCATCATAAAGGCTGAGGCTGGTGAGACTATGAAATAATTGTTATTGCTCCCCACAGAGTACTTGTGAGTGGCTTGGAAGTCACCAATGCAATATTTGCATTCTGGTCCAACACAGCAAATCAATAAACTACAAAAAGGATGACCTCCAGTGAGGTAACCATGAGATATTGAGAGCTCACCAGCACACCTTCCTGACACTCAATCAGTGCAAGTCAACAGCCACAGCTCTCCAAATGCAAACTGCTCAACAGGAAACCAAGCCAGTAATTAAACATTTCACAACAAGGCACCAAAATTAATGAATTAAAGATTAATTCACTCACAGACTGTGTGTACATGGTCACCTCATGGGGCCACCACCAGGAAGACAAGAAATCTTCTGAAAAGAACTGGCTTTACCTGGGGCTAATTAACAGATATGCTGACTGTAAATAAAAGCAGGAGGTGGTAAACAGAAAAGAATAGGAAGCTGATGATGTGGCTCCCAGCTGAAGCTGTGTGTCAATAAACCTCAGCTGAAACTTAGATGCTGCTTTTGTAGTCTCTTAAGGAAATCATCACTCCCCCATTACTCTGTAAAACAGTCCAACCTAATCTCCAAGCACCACAAGTTTGTTTTGGTCACCTCTCCATTTGTTAATTACAAAACTAAGCATACTGGAGTCATTTTGTTTTACCTGCATGCTGAAGCAGATCATTGAAAAGCATAAATTCTGATACTCAGATTTACTACCCACAGAACTAGCAACTATTTCTTATATGCCAATCCGAATTAAGGACCCTTTAAAAAAATACTGCCTGTTTCAAAACTACCAGTGAGCTAGAACTAACAGCATATAAAAGAGCCAAGTGACTGATAGATAAAATGGCAATTAGGCTTTTGAAGTACAGAAAAACTTTTCTAATTTACCCTCATCATTTCCTAAACCTGTAGGAGATGAACCTTAACTCTCTGGGTTTGGGTATTCTTTATATGTATTTTACAACAGCATTTTCCTCCACTGACTCTGTCACAAATTTCCTGCTAATGAAGGGCTACATGTAAGAAAAACAGTACTGAACACTGGAAAATTCATTGTCCATTCTGGGCTTCACAGCTCCAGAAGTTAACCTGCACTGCAAGTTGCATTTTGGTTGTTGTTTCCTAATCCCCTCCCCTATTTAAAGACCTGCTATGATAAATCATTTCTCAAGAAAGCAGATACATTAAAATAACCAGGATCACTAACCTGAGGATTGCCTATTTTGCATGAGAAAGTTTTGCAGGATGCAATCTTCTCTTTTCATTGACATTTAAGTAGCTACTCCCTACTAGTTAAATGAAAGATATTAAATAGTCTCAGTCCAATTACTTGTGCATGCATGTTTATTTCACACCCAGTTACTTCCCACAATTCTTTCAGTTTCAAGAGTGGAGAGATTTTGCTTGCTTCTCACTTCTTGATATCACCATTAAGATTCAGATTAAGGCATACAAATTGCGTGAGAGAGGTTGCACTATTCTGGTATTCCTGACACATTTTAGAGACAGGATTCCAATCTCTCCTTTCACTTTACTAAATTTCTAAGCCCATTTAAAAGAATTTACAGATTTTCACATAATTTTTAGGAAATGTTGGGACATAATTTATTTTTTTTTTTTTGCCTTTTCCAGTTCATTAATTCCAATGTACTAAAATGTCTTTCTTATAAAATGACTACTTGAAGGGAAGTTAATTGTGTAGTACTGTGCTTCAAAAAGTGTTTGGACTCCACATGTGAGCAGCTGGGAAGTGCTGTCACCATAAAAGCTCACTCTTATACATCAACATTGTTTCTTTTCTCCATCCTCTTTCCCACCAAACTTGCAAACCTAAATTATTTTGATTGAAAACAAAAAGTGTTATTAAAAAATGTTAGTGTTAGTCTCACTAAATCTGTGGCTCACTCGCCCTGCATGGTAGAACTTCTTGATGAGCTAAATTTACCATTTAAATGACAACTCTGATAATAGACCACTTTGAGGGATTCCCTACTTTCAGTACCCCACTTAAAGAAGAAAGAACATGGCACAGTGTTGAAGCAGCCCTGGCCTTGCAGAACAGAACCAGTAGTTATCCAGATTATAATGCTGGAAGAGTAACATTTTTCAAACCAAGAGGTTTTCGTTTTCAGTCAAAGCCTTCCAGTCCTCTGAATTCTGTCAAAGCACATAGTTTTCTCAGGAAAATAAAGACAATGTGGAAAAGGTTTTGTATTTTGTAATGAAAAATTCAAGCAAGAAATGTCATAGGTCAAGTAAAGTCCCACTCACTCAACTCCACCTTACCTTGTCTACCAACCTGCCTGTAAAAATTCTCTTCCTGCTCCCATTTCCCCTGTCCTCAAAAAGCTCCACAGTTTCTAGTTTCAAGGAGTTGTTCAATGTATTTGCCATGCAAAATCCTCTGTGTTTTGTAGTTAACCAGCATCTGTGTAAGCAGTCTCTGGATAACACTCTGTGGCCTGCAATAGGAAGATCAGCCTAGACAGCCCCTTCTGGGTTTAATCCATGAAATTACTGCCTTTGGTCAAGGCTTCATTCTGAGTTCTTCTTTTGAACCATTTTTATAGAAGCACCATTCACTGACCTATCCAATGCAGACAATGACACACTAAAATTTCCTGGAGAACATGAGGTGGGAATTAAAAAGCAACTTTTCAGTTGTAAGTCAGTAGTTATGAACATCTGCATTTTAAAATGAAAAAAATGCTACCTTGAATCCTGCCTTCTCTTTCCACTAACAATAAATAAACAAAAGCATCCATACATAAATACATAAATAACTTCAAGAGCCAATTTACTAACTCCAAACTAAAATGCCTGGTAGCCACCATCACTCAGTCTGGCGTGATCCATATAATCCCAAATGCAAAGCCTCACATGCACACACATTTTAAGCTTATGTTAGGTGGGACAGTGACAAACCAAAGTGTTTGAATGAGAAGAATGAATGTCTGTGGCAACAGACTAGTAGAATGCAAAATCTATGGGTTTGCAAAAGGTTGTGGTATCTGTAACACTCTTGCTGGCTTTACATTTCTGCACAATTTGATGAGGAGACATCTGTTTGGAAATCCCTGCAAAAAGTGCTCTCAAGTAATCTGCATTGCTATAGCAAAGCTCAGCTTTCCAGAAAGAGCAGCTGCTGTATTATTTTTTTTTTTTAATAAACACACAAACCATTTTAAAGACTTGACCCTTGAATCCTTCATCTCAGTACTTCTACTGACTTCAGGGAAGTCTTAATATAAGGAACACAAACTAGGCTGTGATTCCATAGCTTTGAGCTATCCAGGCTGCTTTTCAGTCATACAAAGCACAGCAGCCTCCTCACAGCTGTGTTGTTTCATATACCTGAAAGACAATTCCAAAAATTATCATGGTCTTACTAGGGAATTTGGATGTGCAGTCATTACTAAATTGCCATAAAGTTCCATATTACCGATTCTGTCATTGCTGAAGAGCTTCAAGACACACAGGATCTTTGTGCTGCATCTCTTTTCATGCTGTAAGACAAGAGCATGTGAATGACAGTAGGAATGAAGCCAAATGTACTGTTGAGAAACTTGGTATTCTCTTCTTTCTAGGAGAGTTATAGTGTAACTCTAAACTGTAACATTCAGCATGTCTCCTGAGTTTCCTCGCTGAAATATTGCAATGGAAATTTTACAGCATCTGTGTTGCTTTTGGAAGCCATCACCTCACATCTGCTGTCTCTGTAGTGTAGAGCTTAAGTTCAGCGTAAAAAGGTACTTTGTAACAGACCATAGGAAACCTGACAGAGCAGTAATTTACAGCCTCGCCCAGCTCTCCCGACGAGACTCACTCCGTTACGTTCTGGAGAGAATTTTAAATAAGGCAAGCTTCAAGCAGCCACCAACTAGCCTTAACAGTCACTCCTTAACATTGAGCATCACACCCAGGACTGGAAAGGGATTTTTAAAACCTCTGTCAGTCACAAAGATCTCCGAGAGATGACAAACTGTTCATTGCGTTTTCTTCGCGGGGCAGTCTTCAATCTCCTAACACTTTTGAGTAGGGTATTAACTAAGTTAGCACTAACATAACTCTTGGGGAAAATCTGATTTTGACGAGAAATAAAAGCGAACGTGGAGGAGGAGGAGGACAGATTTCACAGCCCAGGCTGTGAAACACCCAGGAGCAGGACCGCGTCCTCCAAGCACTTCTCTGTCCCGTCTGAGCGCAAAATCTTCCCTCAGGTGGGCGCTGGAGTCGAGAAAGGGGTTTTGCAAATTACCGCAGTGATTACACAGTAAATGTGTTTATTGCCCCATTATTGCCCATTTCCTCTCAACGGGGTAATCCATGCGCTCGTTTAAACAGACAGACAAGGGGACAGGAGCGCAGAGGATCCTCTTAGCACAGCCAACAAACTTGGAATTGCTTTTTGCCTCCTGTGCTTAATTCCCTCCCGGCGCCCGCTCCGCCGCTACCGCACCGCCTCCCGAGGTGCGCTCGCCCCCGGTACCCTCGCCCCGACTCCACTTCTCCCGGTTTGAAAGGCGACGAATCACAGCATTTCAGGCCGCCGAAAGACAAACCCCGCCGCGCCGCCACCCCGAGCGGCGTGTTCCCGAGATTACAGTCATTACAGCCCCAGCGTGAGCGCCACACGAGCGCGAAGCGCAACAGCGCGTCAATTAACAAACAAACGCCCCGTCCTGGGAGGACGACAACCCCCCGGGACGGCCCCGCCGCGCACCGAGCCCGCGCCCGCCGCACAACGCCGCTCCCTTTAAGGTGGTCTGGATACGGAGGGGGCACCGGAATTCCCCGCGCCCCCTTCCCTGGAGCGACCCGGGAACGGCGGCAATTTCCCTTAGGGCCGCCCCATAGCCCCCGGGAGCACCGAGCATCCGGGCGCCGGCCTCCGCCTGCGCTGCAGCGCGGCTGGGGCCAGCCCGCGGACGGACGCGGTGGCGCCTGCGCGGGGAGTGAGGAGCAGGCTTTGGCGCCTAGGTTCGCTCAGGCCCTCCCGGCTGCCACGGTTCGGTCCCTGCGCCGGCAGCGGCGGGTAGCCGCGGGTGGCAAGCGGGAGCCAGCGCGCTGCGCCTCGGCAGGGAGGCGCCCCGGGTCCTTCAGCGCGCCGGGACCACCGGGTGGGTCACAAAGCCCCGGGCAGCCGCAGGGAGCTCTTCAGCCAGTCACCGCCTCCGGCGCCGGGCTGACGCGAAAGCCTGGGAAGCCGCGGCCCAGGCAGAACCGGCTTCCCGGAGTCCCAAGCGGGCTGCAGGGCACTCGCCGCGGCCAGCCGTGGTGTGTGGCTATGTGTGCGTCTGCCACAGGTCGCCGAGCTGGACCTCTGTCCCTCCTCTGGCCGTACCGGCAGCAGCTTGAAGCTACCGGGCAGCCAGGCACCCCCGCTGCAGCAGCTGCCTTGCCGGGAAACGTTCACCTGCCGGAGCACGGGGCTATGTCCCGCAGTCCTAAGGGGCACTTCGGCCGTCGGCTTCTCCCCGCTGCCTGGATACCCGCTAGCGGCGTGTACGCGTGTGCCCAGCGCCCAGCTGGTCTGCTGGCAAACGCACTCCTACTGGCGCCTGCTCGTGGGTCAGGAACTCCAAATGCATGAACATGACACTTTGTCCCTGATACTCGGCCTTAGTCGTGGCCCCTGGTACAAGAACACGAACAGTGCGTTTCGGCTGTGCGCTGTACATGCACCTACTGACAGATGTGCACTAGGCGCCTCTGGAGACGCGGAAAGCCTGCGGCATCGAGGCCAGGTCCCAGGCAAGGACCGCGCAAGGTCCGCAGCTTCGCCGCGCTCCTTCCCGACACGTGCCACGGCCAGCCTGAGCGCGGCCTCAGCACCGCGGGGCAGGGCGCCCAGCACGCGCCGAGCGATGCCCGCGTTTGCAGCGCTCAAAGCAGAAAAGGCTGAAAACTCCTGCGGACGCCAAAGGTTTAATAAAACACCGCGTCCGCGGGGGCTCGAGGCAGTTGTTTGCAGCTCCTGGAGTGAACCTGACTTGACTGGGAGCCCTTGCGACGGGAAAAAAGCACCACACAGCAGCCCACGCGCTCGGCAATGAGCGTATCAGAATGCAGAACCGCACCTTTCTGTTAGGGACAGTGCCGAAAAAAACCCTCCGGCACGGGGCCTCGGGGGGTACCGGCCGTGCCACAGGCCGGACGCCGGCTCCACCTTAAGGAGGGCTGGGGCCGGCCCCTCCGCCGCCCGCCCGGGCTTCACTGATAGGTGAAAGAGGCTATGGAGGCGGGGCCTGGCGACACTCGCTATAAATATTCATGAGCGCGCGGTAGCCGGAGTGGCGCTGCCGGGGCCCGAGAGCGAGAAGTTGCGCGGAGGCGCCGCCGCGATCGCTCCGCGGTTCAGGTGGCGCAATCGCGGCCCCGGGAGCCTAGCGGACAGCTCGCCCTGTGGAGGAAAAGGCGGCAGAAAACGAGGAGCGGCCGGTTGGCGATCACCTGCAGAGTCGGGCGGGCGGCAGGAAGGGCCGCTCCGGCCACCGTAGGACCGGCCCTGTCGCTGCACGCCCGCTCGGGGCGGTGGGAGCGCGGGGCACACTGCCTGGTCCCCGGGACGTCTCAGCCATCTTGACCGTACAGCGCGGGGGCTGACGGCGAAACTTCTTTGTCGCTGCCGCTGTGGCTCTGTCCGGCCGGCGCTGGAGCAGCGGCGAGAAAAGCGGCGACTCCCCCTGCGCAGCCAGCCGGCCCCGGGAAGAGCCATGCGACGGCGGGTGAGGGGTCTTCCTTGAGCGGACCCCGGTCCTCTGGCACAGCGTTGGGGCTTGCCGGCGGCTCCCCCTCACCGGCTGCGAGAAAGGCTGCTTTCCTCCCGGGCGACGGAACCTCGCGAGGGCTGCGAGCCCTCTCACCTGCAGCCGGCACGGAGGGGACCGCCCTCCGCCCCCCCAGAGGGGTAGCTGGGGCGGGGGGGTTCCTGTGGCGCCGCGCTCCCCGCGGCTGCTGAGCGGGACGGGAGAAGAGCCGAGCCGCCGCCGAGCATGGAGTGGAGTTACCTGTTGGAAATAGCCTCGCTGCTCGCCGCCCTGTCCCTGCTGCAGCGCGCTGGCTGCGCCGCCGGCTCGGCCGCCGCCGCGTCCTCCTCTTCGACCAAGGAGCTGTCGTGCCAGGAGATCACCGTGCCCCTGTGCAAAGGCATCGGCTACAACTACACTTACATGCCCAACCAGTTCAACCACGACACGCAGGATGAGGCCGGGCTGGAGGTGCACCAGTTCTGGCCGCTGGTGGAGATCCAGTGCTCCAGCGACCTGCGCTTCTTTCTGTGCAGCATGTACACCCCCATCTGCCTGGAGGACTACAAGAAGCCGCTGCCGCCCTGCCGCAGCGTCTGCGAGCGGGCCAAGGCCGGCTGCGCCCCGCTCATGCGCCAGTACGGCTTCGCCTGGCCCGACAGGATGCGCTGCGACCGCCTCCCCGAGCAGGGCAGCCCAGACACCCTCTGCATGGACTACAACCGCACGGACCTCACCACCGCCGCCCCGCCGCCGGCCAAGCCCCCGCCCCGCGGCGCCAAGCCCGGCGGCCCTGCCAAGG
>VWYK01026771.1:0-12609 GCA_013399775.1 Semnornis frantzii | reverse complement strand
TTCCTCCTTCTTCTTTTTTTTATTTTAAGAGGAAGACTTGTAACAGTTAGTGAACACCAGAGGGAAAAGGGAGAACAGCCTTTTAAACAGCTTTTCCCTGCATTGTTAGCCAGACTGCAGGCAGCAAGGCATGGCTTGGAGCATTATAGAAAAGGGCTATGAATGCCCTACAGGTGGTCTGCTCACATAATCTCCCCAATTTAAAACATTTTCCTTTACAGGACAATTGCATTACAAAACTCCCTTCTCTTTTGCTCCTAATTGAACCAAGGAACAACTACAAGATTTTCTTTAAAACCTGAGTATCCAAAAAAAAAAAAAACAAACCTCCAACCATAAAATCTGTTAACTACATTCTGTTTTCTAGAATGGAATCACTCAGAATACCAGGAGTAAAAACTGCATTAGACACGATTCCAGATTTTTTTTAATGCCTTGTGCTTATATTCTGTCAAATTAGCAATCATTTAAAAGCAATTGGTTAGGTTGTGTGCTAGTAGTGAAAAGATAGCCCCAGGTCCCTTATTAACCTGTCAATCACGGTAAGAGATGGGCAGCTACCCTACTAATGACACAGACATCAGTCATGATTTGTGGGAAAAACCTCCTTCCATTGAGCACTGACTTGGTATCCCTTTGAAAGATCCCCTGACTTAATAGACTCCTCCACTTCTACAAAGTTAGGAGGATCATGAAAAGGAGGAATTTAAAATGCCAGTCTCTAACTTCTTGGAGGGAAAAATAATTTTAGCTTCTCAAACGCAAAATATGTTCTCCTGGGATGTATGCATGCTACTTGTTTATGCAGCAATTGACCAGGATGAGAATATTGATATCCCTGTAAATTGAAAAAGCTCTGCTGATTTCCTGTATTGCTGGAATAATTTTTTAACAGTCGTTGGAACATTTAAATCAACATGGCAATTTGCCCTGCTGCCAGTGGGTCTAAGGCAGCGGTCTTCTTTCTGCTGGGGAAGCCTCACCTGTCAAAGCACAATCAAACCACATATCTTCAGGTAAAAATCTGTATTCCTTCCCCTACAAGCAGGTCCTAGCAAGGAAGGCTGGAGAAATGGCTGCAGCTATTCTGTGAGGATTTGTTTAGCTAGGTCTCTGCAGACTACTGGTACAAGTTGCTAGTGATGAGATAAAAGCATTTCCAGTAACAGGTAGGAAGTGGCCCTGTGGCTCAGCCTACCCTGGAACGAGCTAAGAGGTGCTGCAGGTGGACTTTACCAGGAAGGGAGCCTCACATCTAGTTAGGTTGACAAGCTGTCTGCTTTGGATGTGAGTAATAGAGGTTGAATGAATGAGAAAAAATTCAAATAGCTAGAAACACAAGCCTGAGGAAATAGTGCTAAAGAAGGTAATTTATGAGGGCAGATTGTTTTGAGTTAAAATTTACACCTAAGAAAAACGGATGAAGAAAACCAACAACAAGGCAGTTAGGTATACTAGAAGTAAAAATGCACAACTACACAGAACATCAGGTTATAATGATCCCCCCTATCAGACTTTAAAGATAAGTTTACCATGGAGATCCAGAAAACACCAGTGAGGTGGTAGGAATTGCCTGTTAACTTTCAAGGTCTGATGGTGACCTGCCTTTGTCCTAAATTTGTCCAAGCAGACCCATGGCCCAAGCCCTCGCTGGTGGAGCAGGAGTGCCCTTGGCATCCCTGCCGGCATGGGCTTGCCCATGGGCGAGGGCCGCGCCTGGCAGCTCAGGAGAGCTTCATTATCACAGTTGTGGCTCCACAGTACAACTTGTATGGCAACATTTGGGCTCTTGCAGCTCACAGGGAGGTCTAACCAACTGCTCTGTGGAGGACAGCGACTAAGCTAGCAGAGAAACAAAGCTGGAGATTTTTTCTTCTCCAGGAAGTAACATACCTTCAGTGGTCACTTGCTTTCCAGGACCCCTCTCTGCTTCACATCTTCCTGCTTCAATAGGAAATGCTGTGGATTATTCTCCTCCTGCTGTAATGACTGAATACTCCCAGCAGTCTCCAGAGGAGCTACCCCAGCTGCCAATGGGCCTTTTAAAACAAGGCAGAGCAGCACAGGTGTGCTGCAAAGCCTCAGGAGGGGCACCACACCTCCCCTAATCCCTGATGCTGAGGTCCTGGCAGATACCTGGAAATGCCATGCAGAATTTTCCCTGTACAGGAGAAGCCTTCCTAGAACTTTTGTAATTAATCATGGAATGGAAAGGATTTCAAACAGGGAGGAATTGTGAAATTCTTATATACTGAAATACTATGATCGTGGTCAGGCTTTCTGAGAGGGTTGTGAAGGCTGAGAAGGTTGTTTGTGTTGAAGGTTTGTTTTGTTGGTTTGGGTTTTGGTTTTTTTGGGGTTTTTTTTTGGTTTTTTTTTTTCCTTCCTTCTTATAGAATATTTTAAAATTAAAGTATGAGCATGCTCACCTATTAAAGAGTTCTTCAGATGTCCTGAAGAGTCTCCCAGGTAGAGTAGGAAAGCTGGAGGCAGAGGCACCTCTGTATGCATACCCACCTACGCTGTGCTTCCCCCCAGCTTCACAGGCCAGACCCTTTCTGGACTTACTTGGGCAAACATCTTGCTAGGCACCTGAAGTGAGCTTATAGGAAAAATCAACAACAGTTTTTCCCAAGAGGAATCCCATAGTGGAAGCCAAAGCAGAATGCCTAGATTTAAAAAGGAATCAGAGAAAGAAGTACCAGAGTCCTTGGGAGAATCCTATGGCTACTCTGAAATGCAAAAACTTCAATACAGGACCACATTTGAACCCAGTGACTGTGCTCAACATGCTGCTTTCACAAGCACACACCTGCCCACTAAGTTAACTTCCATCAGTAAAGATACAAAAATTTCATATGGGATTCACAGGCCACCTAATACAGGGGGGAAATGAACTGGTGATCACGAGCATAGAAAAATGGCAGAAGATGCTCCTGGAGTGAAAGCTCACCTACAATAAAGACACTGCTGGAGGAAAGCTCAGTGGGGGCGAGTCTAACCAGCTTGCAGAATCACAACCAGTTTCCAAAGTGCCTGTTACAACCTGCCTGTAGCATGCCCTGCTCCTGCACCCTGTTTCCAGAGCCACACAGCCTGTGCTTTTCTAGGCACACACTTCTCCCACTCGCACCCTCTGTGTCCAACTGAGCTTGTCCCAACAGGGAAGGAATTGAGGAACAATTTCTCTCCATTGCTCATCCTGGCCATCTCCCCTCTCTTTTTGCCTTTGCATACCACCACCAGGAGGTATAGAAAAATTAGGACACCTCTTCCTAGAGTTAAAAAGGCTGGGCAGCAAAGGTCACCTTGAAAGCAACAGGATGAGCCTAATAAGAATAAGGAAAGTCATTTACAAATGATGGTCCAAGGAAGAAATATTAAGCAGGGCAGACTCCCTGCATATGGCTGTGTTGATTTCTAGACAGGCTTTAAGAGAACTCAATTAGAAATCTTCAGATTGCTTACTTAAGCTTTTATAAATGCCCATCATCACTGTAATCAGGAGCATGAATTTCACTTGTTCAGCAGAAAGGATTGCACACCAAGAACGTTACAGTGGCATGGAAATAACTAGTGTCTGCTATTAAAATGTGGAGCCCTAATCTGAGGTGACTAAGGATAGTCAACTCACTCCAGGAACTAATACCTAAGGTCAAGTGCTGAACCAAGGGTTTGGAAGGCTGAGATAATACCTTCTTGCTCCTACAAGTCTCTTACTTATGATCTGAAAACCCTTCCCATTCACTAAGGTATTAGCAGTCACGCTCGTTCTTGGGAGACAAAAATTGTGTTAATAATACCCAGGCTGACAAAACTTAACTGCAACTCTAGGGGAAGAATATGAGTTTCTTGACTCCTCTGTTTTCAGTAGCACTCCATTTTACAAGCACACCCTCACACCTATGCCCTCCCCACCTGCCTCCCCCCAGCACTCCCCCACAAGGTCATTGGTTCCTGTACAGCTTCCCAGGAACAGCACCAAATCCATCACCAGTTTTCAACAGAGCTGACATCCTCAAGCACCAGTCCCGCTATTGCCTTTACACAACTCGTAAAATACCCTGCTCCTTACATGGGGCCTGGGTTAGAGATGCGATCCTCTTCACCAGGAAGGCACGAAGAGATCTGAAGCAGTCAGGTGAAAAGAAACTGAGCGGTGCAGGGTCCCCGCCTAAGGCTTGCCGAGCCACACCTGTGCTACGTGTGCTGAAGGGATGGTATAAAATCGGCTTTTAGAAGGATAGAGGGGGAAAAAAGTACTCATTCTCCCTGTTCTCTAAGCCCGACAGGTGTGGTACAACAGTTTGGAGTTGCACCGGGCAAGAAACGCCGGCACCCGGAGGAGCTGCCGCCGGGATCCGTGTGATGCAGAAGGCTCGGCGGGAGCCGACGCGGGCCCCGCGCTCTGCTCGCCGTCCAGCAGTGCCCCCAGCTGGCCGAGACTGGAACTTCACGCCGAGGCCCTTGCCCTGCTCTCTGCCCTGGCCCCTATAGCGGTAGCGACAGGCTCGGCTCTGCGCTGCCGCTGCTGCGTGGTGGAGCCCGTGGCGGGGGCGATGCCCCTTCCCCGGCACCTGCCGCCTGGCACACACCTCCTGCGGCCACTCTCCGGGCAGAGCTGAGTGGCACCGCACCCAGCAGGGAAAAATACAGAACTAGAACGTCCTTTCTTATACATTTAGTCAGAAAGATGTGTGCAAGTTAGTATCCATACTCCATAGAGTACCCAAGAGAAAGCTGGGCTGTCTCCCTTGGATGCTTCCTGATTTAATTTACTGCAGACAAAAAAAAAAAAAAAAAAAAAACAAACAATACCTGTTCTGTTCTTTTCCAATCGTTTTTGCCTTATATGTGACTTGTTAGACATTTTCATGTACGTTTTTAAAATGCCTCACCTCTTTACTCCAAACATTATCATTGCTAAATTACACCTAACATTTTTCACCAAGAAGCATTAGTTTCAATTTTTTTTCCCTATCTGATTTTTTTTTTCCCCACAAAATAAAGGTAGGACGAGAATGCTCCATTTTAACATCTTCTGAAATCAGGAGGATGCTGTGAACAGCCTTGATTTGAAATGCATGTTAGATATGATACCCTCAGCCTTTCTCAGGGGTTGAAATTGAAAGAATCCCTTTCAAGGTAAAGCAGAGGATGTAGCAGTCTGGCTTGTGAAACTCAGTGACCAACTTTGGAGTTCTGTCCAAATACAGGGTGGGAATAAAACTAAATCTGACTTTTTTTGGAAGGGAGTGTTTCTCATGCAGCTACAGAACCTGCAGCTTTGGGGCATTGCTGCCATCTGGAGCTACAGCCTCCCAGCAGCGTGCAGAGGGCAGAGCAGTCCCCCAGCAGGCAGCTGCTCTGCTTCCTTTTCCAAAACCTGCTGAGCAGAAAACACATTTTTACTGTTGAGATTTGAGCTGAAGTCACTTTTTGGTAAAACTGAAGGGAAGCAGTATTTTGCCTATAACAATTTGGAAAACAGCAATGTTCCGAAACGTGGAGCGAGGCATTGGGAATAGATCAGGAAACCACAGAGACCCACAAGGAGCTTCATTGCTGCCATCCTCTAGCTCATTAGCGTACAGGAATTGTGTGTGTTGGTTTTAGCAGCTAAAGAGTTATTTGTGGCTTCTATGTTCTCAAGCCAAAGTGAGTGAGAGGTGCAACCAGGGCAAACGCATCAGAGCAATGCAAATCACTGACAAGGCATCGTGAATGCAAGCTGAGCAGAATTTAAATACAATCCATGAATGAGAGGAAAGATTTGCATGAAGGAAAGAATCATTAGAATCTGATTTAACAAGCAGTATATAAAATGGGCCTTTGCAGCTTAAAATGAAGCAAAGCACATTTATGTTATACATTCTTAAGGAAAAAAAAAAAAAACAACAAAACCAAAACAACAAAATCACTAAACCCCTAATTTATTAGTAGAGCTTGGAATAGACTTGTGGGTTGTTTTTTTTTTTCCACAGAATACCTTTAGATCCTGATTCAGAGACTTGTGCTTGATTGCTTTCTTGAATAGAAGTCCATCATAAGCATGTAGGGTGGCAAGGACTATTTAAGTGCATGCCAAAGTCCCATTGATTTCAGTGAGATTTTATAAGGTGCTTAAAGTAAGCATAAATGTTTTCCTGAATGAGAGTGGTTCTCTGAGTTAGGGTTTCACTCGTGAATCCACACAATGCTTTCAAACATAATCATTTCTGGGAAAATAGGATAGATAAGAACGTTTTGGTTTTTTTTTTTTTAAGTAATTTTGTTTTTTTGTTTGTTTGCTTGCATGTCTTAAGGTAATGGAGAATTATCCTGAGGGGAGTTATTCAGGGTGTAATTTTCTTTAAGGTCCAAAAGCCTACAGTGGGGAAAAAAAAAAAATCTGTGCAAGCTGAGACTGACTACTGTTCATAGCACAGCTTTTATAGACCCTCCATCCCAACTACACCACAGAAGACTCTGAACATGAGGTGTTCTATAGACAACACTAATCTCCTGGAAGAAATGGGATGTGATGGTTTACAGGAAGCTATATTATCTCCTGTCTTTGAGAGGAGTAAGACAATTGCTTTTAAGAAGCTCCTGCTATTTTTTTCCCAGTCATTTGGCACAAATGCTGGGGAGGGACACCTTATTTAATGCCTCCTAAAATGCAGTGTGTCTACCTGTAAATACCTTGAGGTGACAGATTCTGATGTGCTGTGCTTTCTGATGATAAGAGACTATATTTCTTTGTCAGCACTGGACAATCTGTTCATTTCTGTTGAAGCATAGGTCTGGCTGTGTATTTACATCTCTTAGCACACTCCTGCCTAACTAGGGCCCTTCTTTTTAAGTGTTTCTCTCAAGTCATTGGCAACAAAACACATCCGACTTAAAGGATTTTGTTTTGCAGCTGTAGGGCCATATTGACCATGCTTGTGAAAGGTAAGAGTTTAGGGTCAATTTTCCTTTCTGCATTTTAGAAGAGTTCAGAGTGTTGCAGTAGTGACTTGCAAGAGGTCCTTTTGAACCCTATGAAAGGTATGAGCAGTGCGG
Organism: Semnornis frantzii; assembly: GCA_013399775.1. Classification (NCBI taxonomy): domain Eukaryota; kingdom Metazoa; phylum Chordata; class Aves; order Piciformes; family Ramphastidae; genus Semnornis; species Semnornis frantzii. Next base: position 5,562 of record VWYK01026771.1, on the reverse strand, counting down.
GTTTGGTTTTCCTGCTCTTTTCCTAAGTGATTCTACTGTGGAATGTTTGACATCCTATGATATTCCAGGTCTATAGCAATATTATACTCCTGACTTTGCTTTCTCTGTCTCTTTTGTTGAGCAAAACCAGTATTGTGTTTGATGAAACACAACATCCTCTACAGTAGTACTTCTTCAAGCTGTGATCATTGCTTAAATATTTATATAATAATAATAATAATAATAATAATAATAATAATAATAATAATAATAATAATAATAATNATATTTATTTAATAATAATAATAATAGTAATAATACTAATAGTAATAATAATAATATTTTTCCCCGCCCCAGCAAGTGTCACAGAATCATAGAATCAACCAGGTTGGAAGAGACCTCCAAGCTCCCCCAGCCCAACCTAGCACCCAGCCCTAGCCAAGCAACCAGACCATAGCACTAAGTGGCCCAGCCAGGCTTTGCTTCAACACCTCCAGGGATGGGCACTCCACCCCCTCCCTGGGCAGCCCATTCCAATGCCAATCACTCTCTCTGGCAACAACTTCCTCCTAACATCCAGCCTAGACCTCCCCTGGCACAACCTGAGACTTATGCTTATGCATAGGTGAAGACTGAAGCTGAGTTTGACTAAGACATCTAAATTCACAAAGGTGTCTAAACATGGGTGGTTTGGTTTTTTTCAAGGTAAGCTATCACATAACCCTCTGTTGCAGTCAGTGGAGTGTTAGTAATTTAGTCTGTGGGTCCTGACAGGTGAGTCAGTTCTGTCTGAAGTAAACTTGTGGGTCTTAATTCAGCTGCCCTGAACAGGCTCTAGGTGGGCTTTAATTCACTTGAGCAGATATTGATTCCAGGTAGTCCTGGAGACTCTTACCTGGTTTCTGTCTGCCTCTCTGACTGATCATGGGTCTCATGTGATATCTCACTTAGCCTCTGGCACCTCTGAGGATACTTTCACCAGATCTCCTTGTAATAGTGGCATTTTGGACATCTACCTCACAGCTATGTGCCAAAATGTGGGTGACCTACTCTTGAGCTGAACCCTGCCCAGAGAGTCTGTTGATTGTGTTTGTCAGTAGCTGCAGCTCTGTTGCAAGATTCCAGTCTTTTCTTGGTGGTGGATTCCTTAACTGCTGCTTCCTGGAGCTTTGCACTTTCTGCTGAGCTCTGTCATTGCACAAGCTGGTACCATTCCTAGTTCTGGTTGTTCAGCAGAGAGGTTGTTTCTAAAGGACCAGCCTGAGCCCTTTAGAAGCAGTCTGCACATTGCCTGCTAAGGGCTTTGGAGGAGTTATTCTTGCCAAGACCTGCAGTCATAACTCATTCAGTACAACAATCCTTCTTGAAAGGGTATCATCTCTTCTGTCAGGCCCCTCCTCTCTCATGGTGTCTATGTGTTTTCTTCTACCACTTTGCAGTATATTAACTTCCCTGTTCCTTACTCGAAAATTTCATTTTGCTGCTACTTCATACCCTGGCAACATTTTAGGGAGGCTATTTTGGCCTTTGCTTAGCTTCCTTTCTTCATTTTCCCTCCATAATCCGTACTTTAGGATGGCTTAAAGGGCATTAAAAAAGCATCCCTAGACCGTGCAAGTTCCTCCGGCTCCTCTAGAGAGCAGCAAATACGTTCAAATGGAACAGGAATGGACCACGACCTGATGTTCCCCGGGACACCACCTCTGCTAAGCCAGCTGAGTACCGACAAAGAGCAAAGAACTACGAGGAGTGGAGAAGTACTCAAGCCCAACGTTCTCAGCCATTGTCTGAGCACTGCCTTAGCCCTTGCAGTCGGTGTGGATGCAGCTCCTTACTCTCGCCAAAAGCCCTGCTTGAGCACAACCCCAATTCACCAGCATAGAATCACAGAATCCCAGGTTGGCAGAGACCTCCAAGCTCACCCAGCCCAACCTAGCACCCAGCCCTAGCCAAGCAACCAGACCATGGCACTAAGTGCCCCAGCCAGGCTTGGCTTCAACACCTCCAGGGACAGTGACTCCAGCACCTCCCTGGGCAGCCCATTCCAGTGCCAATCACTCTCTCTGCCAACAACTTCCTCCTAACATCCAGCCTGAACCTATCCTGGCACAACTTGAGGCTGTGTCCCCTCCTTCTGTCCCTGGGTGCCTGGCAGCAGAGCCCAACCCCAGCTGGCCACAACCTCCCTTCAGGTAGCTGCAGAGAGCAATGAGCTCTGCCCTGAGCCTCCTCTTGTGCAGGCTGCACACCCCCAGCTCCCTCAGCCTCTCCTCACAGGGCTGTGCTCCAGGCCCCTCCCCAGCCTTGCTGCCCTTCTCTGGGCACCTTCCAGTCCCTCAACGTCTCTCTTGAATTGAGAGATCTTATAGCAGAGGAGAGAAGGAAGGCAATGAGGGTGCAGGCAGGGCCAGGACCCAGGCTTGGATGTCCATCACATCTGTGGGCTGATACCATTTGAAGAATTTTTGCAGAGAGAAAGATCAGACTGTTGTTCTAAGGGGTTGGTAATATTTCTGTCCAGAAGCCATGAAATACATGTCTCAGACAGGTCATTTGGAGAAATCAGTTCCTACTGATGTGCACATCTCAGAGCCAATTGCTATAGACTCGGAAAATTGGGCTGGATTTCTTCTGTGCTGATGTAGTTCTGTGTTTCACATCACTCCATGCCATGAAGTGGACAATTGTTATCATTTCTCTCTATCTATCTGACAAAAAAACCCCCCAGTATTTAGATAATTCCTTAATTTAGGCCCATCTTCTTAATCTCACATAGGTTTGTGCTCCATGGGATCAGTTCTGAGTGGGAGACAGGAGTGGGGCTCTGTAATGCAGACTCTGTTGGGTTTTTTCTGCCCATTCAAAGATCAGGATCCTTTCCAGACTGCACCATGATTTATGGTGAAAGCCTCTCGTGAACCTCTACAATCAGGTACCTGTCAGTGCATCACCTTTGGTAAACTGCATTACAAATATTTCATGTTTGTATTCCAGAAAAATGCTTTAGAAAGAAGCTTGCTGGAGCAGAAAGCAGGGGGGAAGCTTGGATTTGTTAGACAATGTATACATGAGTTGTCCACCAGCCTACCTCTGTATACCTCCACTAGACCTACCTTCAAGGATAACACAGAGCTTTAGGAAAAAGCAGATACAAGAAAGAAGGAGCTAACTGCATTGCACACTGACTTCCAGACTAATGAGCAGCAGTGGGTGTTTAATTTGTCAGGACAAGAAGCCTAGTGGGGCTCTGAACACATCTTATTCTGGTTTCTTTAAAACAAATAAGGCAGGGAATCACAGAGGAAAATGCAAAAGTACATTCTGCTAAGTCAAAACCTTCTGTTTCCTTCCATTATTGCTATTCCTTTGTCAAAGGTAACATATTCCATGACAGAAAATCCCCAAAAGTCTGATGTCTACACTCTTACAGGCAAAATAAGTGTTACACACAGCAAAACCAGAAGGAAAAGGGCTTGCTTCTGATTCCTGACCCTAAATCCTCCATCTTTATCAAGGACACCATATGTAAACTTCAGCTTCTCAAAAAAAAAAAAGCTCAGAATCTGCTGTCATTTTCACTCAGGGCATCGTTCAGCAGTGAAAGCTTTTCAGAGCTAATCCACTACTTAACCTAAAGCATTAGCTACAGAACCTGAATTAGAAACAGCTCCCTGGGTCCTGGCATTGCCACGCTGTGAGTGGCACAAGACAGCCCTTGGAGTTTGCACTGTGTGTACTCCACAGCTGAGTTCTCGAGATGCCCCTGGCATTGCCACGCTGTGAGTGGCACAAGACAGCCCTTGGAGTTTGCACTGTGTGTACTCCACAGCTGAGTTCTCGAGATGCCCCTGGCATTGCCACGCTGTGAGTGGCACAAGACAGCCCTTGGAGTTTGCACTGTGTGTACTCCACAGCTGAGTTCTCGAGATGCCCCTGGCATTGCCACGCTGTGAGTGGCACAAGACAGCCCTTGGAGTTTGCACTGTGTGTACTCCACAGCTGAGTTCTCGAGATGCCCCTGGCATTGCCACGCTGTGAGTGGCACAAGACAGCCCTTGGAGTTTGCACTGTGTGTACTCCACAGCTGAGTTCTCGAGATGCCCCTGGCATTGCCACGCTGTGAGTGGCACAAGACAGCCCTTGGAGTTTGCACTGTGTGTACTCCACAGCTGAGTTCTCGAGATGCCCCTGGCATTGCCACGCTGTGAGTGGCACAAGACAGCCCTTGGAGTTTGCACTGTGTGTACTCCACAGCTGAGTTCTCGAGATGCCCCTGGCATTGCCACGCTGTGAGTGGCACAAGACAGCCCTTGGAGTTTGCACTGTGTGTACTCCACAGCTGAGTTCTCGAGATGCCCCTGGCATTGCCACGCTGTGAGTGGCACAAGACAGCCCTTGGAGTTTGCACTGTGTGTACTCCACAGCTGAGTTCTCGAGATGCCCCTGGCATTGCCACGCTGTGAGTGGCACAAGACAGCCCTTGGAGTTTGCACTGTGTGTACTCCACAGCTGAGTTCTCGAGATGCCCCTGGCATTGCCACGCTGTGAGTGGCACAAGACAGCCCTTGGAGTTTGCACTGTGTGTACTCCACAGCTGAGTTCTCGAGATGCCCCTGGCATTGCCACGCTGTGAGTGGCACAAGACAGCCCTTGGAGTTTGCACTGTGTACTCCCACAGCTGAGTTACAGTTCCAGAGATGGCCTGGGACACCCTGCCTGTCAGACCCCAATGGAGGAAAACAGAAGGTAAAGTGGGAGAAGGCAAAAGCTGGTGAGGCAGGTTGTGACTGCAAACTGGGCACACAGATGCTGGACAATTTTAAAGACACAGTTCATACTTTCTGACCATTTTTTTTTTTCCTGCTTTAGCTGATCTCATATTTGAGAGCTGGCATTGCTGTGCAGAGGCCAAGAGTACCTGCTATGACTCTGAACAGAGCCCATCTAATTTGCAGGACATTTCAGCAGCTCAATCACCATGTAAGAGCATCACATTGTAGATCTACTTCTCTGGCAGTTGAACATCAGCCTATTAAATGCAGTACAAAAGACAGAAGTTAAAGAGCAGCCTTTTCAACTACTCCTTCCCTATTTTTGGAAATGCATGGCTTTACTCTTTTAAAATACTACAAGCAGCAATGGTTTATTTGTTCTCCATTGCAATAATGATAATGAAATAATGTGCAATTAAAGCAGCCTTTCAAGATCCCCTCTAGAAAGATAATCACTGCACTAATATGTCATGTAAGGGCAGATCATCTTAATAACTTGAAGGAATACACTGAGGATCTCTCTGAATTGTTAACTTCAGATTTAATACTTACTTATTCTGGTCTGAGCTGAGAGTCTCGTGGAGAACAACTGCTGCTAATGGGAAATTGTACATTCCCTAGACACTTGTCTACAGCATATCTCACAAGAGAAGAGAGAATCACAGCTTCCCATTATGCTGATGAGAGTAAATCAAAGTGACCCAACCTAGGGTGTGAGGAAAAGAGAACAGAGTGATTATAGCCAGTTGAAACTGGAGGTTTGGCTTTTATTTTCTATTTTTGAAACCTATTTCAAACTAAACCAAAACAA
>VWYK01026770.1:0-14152 GCA_013399775.1 Semnornis frantzii | reverse complement strand
TTTCCTAATGTCCAATCTAAACCTAACCAGCCTCAGCCTGAGGCCATTCCCCCTTGTTCTGTCTCCAATTACCTGTGAGAAGAGACCAGCAGCAGGCTCTCCACAACCTCCTTTCAGGTAGCTGCAGACAGCCATGAGGTCTCCCTTCAGTTTCCCCTTTTTCAAACTAACCATCCTCAGCTCCCTCTGTTGCTTCTTATAGGATTTTTTCTCCAGGCCCTTCCCCATCTTTCTTGTCCACCTCTGGATCCACTCCAGCACCTCCACATCTCTCTTCACCCAGCTCTCAGAATCTATCTTCTCCTAAGTGTGTGCACTGTAACCTTAATCTGTTTGACACCAAGATTCCCAGATTCATAGATTGCACTGGGTTGGAAGGGTCCCTCAAATTTCATCTTGTCCAGCCTCCCTCCAGTGAGCAGGAACACCTCCAACTAGATCTGACTGCCTGGGGCCACATCAAGTCTGATCTTGAATGTTTTGCATCCCTGAGCAACCTCTTCCAGTATTTCACCACTCATTGTGAAGAACTTATTCCTGATGTCCAACCCAAATCTGCTCTGCTCCAATTTCAAACTGTTGCCCCTCACCCTATCATTCCAAGCCCTTCTAAACAGTCCCTCCCTGGCCTTCTTGTAGGTCCCCTTCAGATCTTGAAATGCAGCTGTAAGATCTCCCTGGAGTCTTCTCTTCTCCAGGCTGAACGGTCCCAATTCTTTCAGCCTATCTTCATAGGAGAAGTGATCCAAAGGTCATCTTGTCCACTCCCCTTGCACTCAGCAGGGATATCCTCAACGAGACCTGCTGGCTGTCCCTTGTCCACTGATGGTGTTACTACACCATTACAGAAAGCCACTAGGTTGGTTGGGCAGGACTTGGTGAAGCCATGCACACTGACCTCCAGTCCTCTCCAGTCCTCCATGTGCTTCTAGTAGGATATGTTCCATGGTCTTCCCAGGCACAGAGGTGAGACCTTGAATGGTTCCAGGATCACAGTACCTACCACATCTCTGGGTAATCTGGGCCAGGGTCTCACCACCCTCAGTATAAAACATTCTTTCCTTCTATTTAGTCTGAATCTCTCTCTCCTAATTTTAAAACCATCCCCCCTTGTCTGGTCATGGTGGGACAAGGGATGCTAAAAGCCTGTCCCCATCTTTCTGAGGGGTGCTAAAAGTGGAGCTGAGAGTATGGAGAATGTCTGCTGAGGTGTCATTGCCTGGTCAATAAATCAAATAGTGGAATCACAAACTGGGTTTGAAGACACAATCCTTATGTCAACATCAAAGATGTTCTTTGGCCAAGAAGACTGACAGCATCCTGGGCTGTATCAGCAATACTGTGGCCAGCAGTAGGGAAGTGATCATGGCCCTGTCCTGGTGAGACTGCACCTCAAGTCCTGGGTTCAGTTTTGGACCCCTCACTACCAGAAAGACATTGAAGTGCGGGAACATGTGCAGAGATGGATGATGAAGCTGGTAGAGCTGGAGAACAAGCTTGTGGAGCAGCTGAGAGAACTGAGATTGTTCAGTCTGGAGACAGGGAGGCTGAGGACAGATCTGATTGTTCACTACAACTCCCTGGAGTGAGGCGGGGATCAGTCTTATTCCAGGTAACAAGGGACAGGATGAGAGGAAATGGCCTCACGTTATTCCAGGGGAAGTTCAGATTGAGTATGAGGGCAAAGCTCTTCACAAAAAGAGTTGTTAAGCATTGGAACATGATGCTAGGGAAATGGTGGAATCACTATCACTGTTAAGTGTTTGGAAACTTGTAGATGTGCTACTTAGAGACACAATTTAGTGGTGGACCTGGCACTACTAGGGTTAGAGAACACTGGACAGGCTGTCCAGGGAGGTTGTGGAGTCTACTTCTCTGGAGACCTTCAAAAGCCACCTGGATGTGCTCCTGTGTGACCTACTGTAGGTGATTCTACTTTGGCAGGGGGTTTGGACTTGATTTTTCAAGGTCACTTCCAAGCCCTAACATTCCACCACTCAGGGAGGTGGTGGAATTTCTGTCCCTGGGGGTGTTTAAGGAAAGCTTGGATGTGGCACTTAGTGCCATGGTCTGGTCGATGTGGTGGTATTGGGTCATAGGCTGGACTTGATGATCTCAGAGGTCTATTCCAACCTCAGTAATTCTGTGATCTTTCCAACAGAATGATTCTATTATTTTAGATTTTGGTGAAATGATATTATCTAAGGAAGATTTTCAGCCACAGTTTTGGAGTGGGTCCAGAGGAGGCCACGAAGATGCTCAGAGGGCTGCAGCAGCTCTCCTATGAGGACAGGCTGAGAGAGTTGGGGCTCTGCAGCCTGGAGAAGAGAAGGCTCCCAGGAGACCTTAGAGTAGCCTTCCAGTATCTGAAGGGGGCCTACAGGAAGGCTGGGGAGGGACTATTGACAAGGTCTTGTAATGACAGGACAAGGGGCAATGAGGGGCAGAGGGGAAATTGAAAGCGGATGTTAGGAGGAAGTTGTTTGCAGTGAGGTTGGTGAGACACTGGCACAGGTTGCACAGGGAGGTTGTGGCTGCTCCCTCCCTGGAGGTGTTCAAGGCCAGGTTGGAGGAGGCCTTGAGTGACCTGTTCTAGTGGGAGGTGTCCCTGCCTATGGCAGGGGATTGGAACTGGATGATCTTTGCTGTCCCTTCCAACCTTACCATTCTGTGATTCTATGATTTATATCTTATATATAACCAAAACAGAAGGAAGATTTGTATGTTTGCTAGAATACACATAAAGGGAATATACACTGTTCTGGGATTTAAAAAAAATAAAATGTGTTTAAGGCTAGGAAAATTCAATACTGTGAGTGAAATAGCCTGAAATACACTGGAAAGCAACCTGGCATCTTAGACATCTCTGCTGGGACTTTCAGCAGTGGGGAAATGAGATGAAGAAGTGTGGACTGGGATTTGGGAGTTCATTTGCTGATGCTTTCCCATTTCCATCATGCCACTCCTGGATATATTTATAGTAGACCAGCTCTTTGGGCAGGGTTATGCACTAGAATGTTGCAATGGAAGGGAGTTGCCTTTTCCTTGTTGACCACATCTATGTGAATCTGAGGTTTGCAAACATGAGGTAGTGAAGCAGGCATAGAATTGTTGGAGTTAGAATGGACCTTTAAAGCTCATCTAGTCCAACCTTACTTGCACTGATCATAGAATCACAGAATGGTCCAGGCTGGAAGAGACCCACAAGGGTCATCTGGTCCAAATTTCTTTGCAATCAACAGGGACATCCTCCACTAAATCAGGTTGCCCAGAGGCCTGTTGAGCCTCACCTTGAATATCTCCAGGGATGGGGCCTCAACTGCCTTCCTGGGCACCCTGTTGTAGTGTTTCACCACCCTCACGGTAGAAAAACTTGTTCCTAACATCTAATCTCAATCTGCTCTGCTCTACTTTGAAGCCACTGCCCTCTTCCTGTTGCTGCAGGCTTTTGCAAACAGTTTCTCTCCATCCTCCTTGTAGGTCCTCTTCAGGTACTGCAAGGTTGCTATTTGGTCTCCCTGGAGCCTTCTCCAGGGTGAGCAACCCCAACTCCCTGGGGTGAGCTAATCAGGGACATCTTCACAGATCAAGTTGCTCAGAGTTCCATCTAATCTCATCAGGAATATTTTCAGGGATGGGACATCTCCCATATCTCTGGGCAACGTGAGCCAGTGCTTCAGCACCCTCATCAGACCTCTCTTCTCCTTTCCAACCCCTCCTCCCCCTGCCGCTCTCTGTGCAGAGGAGGTGGAACTGTGAAGGGATGCAGCTGCTTTCTGCCACTGGGGAAAGGTCAACCTTAAAAGGACTTCATCCTCCACCAGGCGACTTTGCCAATGGAGAAAACTCGACCAGCAATGAGTTGTGAGGACTTCTGTGCCTGAATAGAAATGATGAGTGGCTTGAAGTGAAAGAGAGCAGATTAGATTAGATGTAAGGAATACATTGTTTATTATGAGGGTGGTGAAACCCTGGAAGATGGTGCCCAGAGAAGTTGTGGATCCTCCATCCCTGCAAGCATTCAAGGGTTGGATGGGCTTTTGGTCAGAGCCTTGCCAGTGATTTGCACAGCACATCTCAGAAGCCTTTTGTGCAGGCAGTGTGAACAGAGTGTGAGCAATTTCTGTGCACCTCCTACCACCCAGCCAGACGTTTTATTGCCAGCACCACTGCTGGTAAACGACTCTTAAGGTCACACATTGCATTTTCATCACCTACAAATCACTTTGTAAAGGCATTTTACTGCCCCTTAACCCCATAAAATGGCTAGATTTGATGTGAGACAGGCAGGCAGCTTTTTCCCATTAAGGACATGCTTGAAGCCAAACAGCATCTGCATCCAGGAAAGTGCAGTAGAGGTCTTAACTGTATTTCCATGCTGATATTTGGTAACCCCATTCCTAACAGGAAAAAAAACCCAACAGTCATAATGAATACATCTGTGGCTCACAATTAAGGTGATATGGCAATTGCTGAGTCTCTTGAAAACAAGAGGTCTAAAATTGATGAACATTCTTCACATGAATTCATTTCCCTTTTCCTGGTTTGGGTTTTCACACAAGCATCAACCAGCTGCCTGTTGCTGGACCAGCATCTCTGCCTTGCACACCCACAACAAGCAGCTGCCTGTTGTTGGACCAGCATCTCTGCCAAGAGAGGCACCTTGCATACCCACAACAAACCCAAAAGTGAGGAGTAATATTTAATGAAACTAATTTGTAATGGGACCCTTGCCAATGTAAAGTGGATAACATGTGGCCTTTAGAGGCCACATAGAAGCATGTCATAGAACCATAGAATGGTTCAGTTGGAAAGGACCTTAAAGGTCATCTTGTTCCAAGGAGCACATTCCACTAGATCAAGTTGCTCAAATCCTGCTCCAGCCTGACCTGGGTTGTTTCCAGGGATGGAGCACCCACAGTCCCTTTGGGCAAACAGTTTCAGTGCTCCACCACCTTTACAGTAAAGAATTTCTTCCTCACATCTAATCTAAATTTCCCCTCTTCCAGTTTAAACCCATTATTCCTTGACCTATTACTACAGTCCCTGATAAAAAGTCCCTCCTTAGCTTTTCTTTAGGTCTCTTTTAGGTGTTAAAAGCTCACTATAAGGTCTGCTCAGAGCTGAGCAATCACAACTCCCTTGGCCTGTCCACACAGACTCACAGAGCATTAGAGGTTGGAAGGGACCTTCAGAGATTATCAAGTCCAACCCTCCTGCCAAAGCAGGATCCCCTAGGGTAGTCCAAACAGGAATGCATCCAAGTGGGTTTGGAAAGTCTCCAGAGAAGGAGACTCCACAACCTCTCTGGGCAGCCTGCTCCAGGGCTCTGGCACCCTCACACCAAAGAAGTTTCTCCTCCTGTTGAGCTGAAATCTTCGCTGTTCCAATTTATATCCATTGCTCCTTGGCTTATTGCTGCTGATCACCCAAAAGAGCTTGGCCCTCTCCACTTGACACCCACCCCTCAGATATTGATAGACATTGCTCAGATCTCCTCTCAGACTTCTGTTCTCCAGACTCCAGCCCCAGGGCTCTCCACAGGGGAGATACTCAAGTCCTCAAATCATCCTCGTGGCTCTCTGCTGGACTCTCTCCAGCAGGCCCCTGTCTCTCCTGAACTGGGGAGCCCAAAACTGGATGCAGTATTGCAGGTGTGGTCCCACTACAGCAGAGTAGAGGGGGAGAAGAACTTAACTAGCCCTGCTGGCCACACTTTTGCTGCACCCCAGGATGCCATTGGCTGTCTTGGCCACAAGGACACATTGCTGGCCCATGCAGAACTTGCTGCCCACCAGCACTCCAAGGTCTTTCCGCACAGAGCTGCTTTCCAGCAGGGCAGCCCCCAACCTGCACTGGTGCTTGTAAAAGCATTCCAGCCCCTAATCATCTTTGTTATCTCTTCTGGACATGCTAAAACAAGTCCATGTTGTTTCTGTGCTGAGGATTCCAGAGCTGGACCCAGCACTGCAGGTGGGGTCTCACCAGTGCAGACCAGAGGAGCAGAATCCCCTCCCTCCACCTGCTGCCCATGCTGCTGGGGATGCAGCACAGGAGATGTCAGTTCTGGGCTGCAAGGGCACATGCCCCTGTGCAATGTATTCAGAATGGAATAAAATACCTGCAAGAAAAATAAGAAATACCAAGAATGCAGGAATTAGTGACTGTGCCAAAGTCCTGCAGAGCTTATTTCTCTTACGGTTTTATTCTTCTAGCTACTAGAGTTCAGGAGGTCCATATGAAATCTAATCCCACTGGTCACCCTTCCTAGATAATTCCATGTAAGGAATGGATCTGACCTGCTTTTGCAAGCTGTGACTACTGCTTTGCTTGCACTGGCTGGTGACTCTTTGCTGGGATTTGGCTTTTGAAGCAGGTTTCTGTGTGTATAAAGGAGTGATGGCTGGGGTCAGTCTTCTGGTGGCTTTCTGAAAGCCAGGTCTCTTCAACGTGAACCCAACAAGCTGCAAAGCTGTCCCAAGCTCACACTTTGAACAGATCCACAGAGCACATCTCTGCATGTCCTGGTCTAGCAAGTCTTGTTTGGGTTTGCCAGCTGCAACTCTGATTTGAACAGTGACAATTATCATGCAATCATAGAATCACAGGTTGGAAAAGACCTTTGAGATCATCAAGTCCAACCTAACACCTAACACCTTCTAATCAGCTAAACCACGGCACTAAGTGCCTCACCCAGTCTCTCTGTAAACACTGCAGGGACAGGAGCTCCACCACCTCCCCAGGCAGCCCATTCCAATGCCAATCACTCTTGCTGGGAAGAACTTCTTCCTAACATCCAACCTAAACCTGCCGTGGGGCAGCTTGAGGCTGTGTCCTCTTGTTCTGTCACTGGTGCCTGGGAGAAGAGACCAACCCCACCTGGCCACAGCCTCCTTTCAGGTAGTTGCAGAGAGCAATGAGGTCTGCCCTGAGCCTCCCCTTCTGCAGGCTGCACACCCCCAGCTCCCTCAGCTTCTCTTTGTAGAGCTGTCCTCCAGACCCCTCACCAGCCTTGGTGCCCTTCATTGGACACCTTCAAGCATCTCAACATCTTTCTTAAGTTGAGGGCCCCTGTCATATCTATCATCTTATGCCACCCAAAAAACTCCACCTTTTCTCTCTTTGCTATCTTTAAGTTAGAGTTTTTCTAGCTGGACTTGCTGACTGGTTCCTTTAGATTTTTAACCTGGTTGTCTTCAGGGGTCCCTACCTTCTTCCAGAGCCTTCTGGAATTTCACACCTACCACAGCCCAGTTTGGTGGTGTGAAGGTTGGGTTTAAAACACACACTCTGCCACTCCTCACTCTGCATGGGGGGCACTGTTAGCATGGAAGCCGAATTAAAATCAATAGGGAAATCAAACACACCTCCTGAGGCACTTGGTAATTCCAGACAGTTACAGCAGATGGGGCTGGTCTTGTGCTGCTGGGAGCCCACAGCACAGCTCTGTGGATGGTTCACCTCCTCTCTCAGAGGGACGCACCACTAGCAACAATCTGGGAAGTCTTCCAAATGAGATAGGCAGGAGGGCTTGAAGAATTCAATCCAGAGGCTCCAGTTCCCAGCCTGCTCTGAGCTTCCATTTCAGAGATGGTCTTGCACGAAACCAGCCATGGAGTGTTCAAACTCATGAGGCAAGCAATGAAATATGGATGGGTTTTGCTGTGTTTGAACAAATCCCAAGCACAACTCCAGACTGGGTGGGGAATGGCTGAGAGCAGCCCTGAGGAAAAGGCCCTGCGGGTCTGGGGTGGTGAAAAGCTCAACATGAGCCTGCAGAGTGAGTGCAGCCCAGACAGTAACTGAGTGCTGGGCTGCAGCAAGAGCAGTGTGGGCAGCAGGGCAAGGGAGGGGATTCTGCCTCTTTGCTCTGCTCTCCTCAGACCCCATCTGGAGCCCTGTGTGCAGTTGTGGAGCCCCCAGCACAGGAAGGACATGGAACTGTTAGAGTGGGTCCAGAGGAGGCCACAAAGATGCTCAGAGGGCTGCAGGAACTCTGCTGTGAGGACAGGCTGAGAGTGTTGGGGCTGTGCAGCCTGGAGAAGAGAAGGCTTCCAGGAGACCTTAGAGTAGCCTTCCAGTATCTGAAGGGGGCTACACAAGNTTGAGCGACCTGTTCTAGTGGGAGGTGTCCCTGCCTATGGCAGGGGGTTGGAACTGGATGATCCTTGAGGTCTCTTCCAACCTTACCATTCTATGATTTTCTGATTCTAAATATTGGTAGAAGTTGCCTTGCTATCTGCTTACTTATGGCAAAAATCATAGAATCGTTTTTGCTGGAAAAGATCTTCAAGATCACCAAGTTCAACCATTAACCCAGCACTGCCCAGGGCATCATTACACTATAGATTGGGGCTGCCCCGCTGGAAACCAGCTCCCTGGAGAAAGACCTTAGTGTGCTAGTGAGCAGCAAGTTCTGCATGGGCCAGCAATGTGTCCTTGTGGCCAAGACAGCCAATGGCAACCTGGGGTGCAGCAGGAAAAGTGTGGCCAGGACAACTGTGGAGGTTCTTCTCCCTACTCTCTGTCCCAGTGACACCACACCTGGAAAACTGTGTTCAGTTTTGGATTTCATAGTTCAAGAGAGACAGAGACCTGCTGGAGAGAGTCCAGCAGAGATCCACAAGAATGAGTGGGTGACTTGAACATCTCCCCTATGGAGAGAGACTGAGAGCCCTGGGGCTGATTAGTCTGGAGAAGAGAAGGCCAAGAAGAGATCTGAGCAATGTGTATAAGTATTTGGGGGGTGGGTGTCAAGTGGAGGGGGCCAAGCTCTTTTGGGTGATCAGCAGCAATAAGCCAAGGAGCAATGGATACAAACTGGAACAGAGAAGGTTTCAACCCAACATATGGAGAAACTTCTTCGGTGTGAGGGTGCCAGAGCCCTGGAGCAGGCTGCCCAGAGATGTTGTGGAGTCTCCTTCTCTGGAGACTTTCCAAACCCACTTGGATGCCCTCCTCTTTGGACTACCCTAGGGGATCCTGCTTTGGCAGGAGGGTTGGACTTGATAATCTCTGAAGGTCCCTTCCAACCTCTAATGTTCTGTGCTTCTGTATTGTAAAGCCCTGTGGCTGGCACCTAAGGAACAAAGACCCAATCAAGTTGTTTTGGATTGCACCCCAAGCATTTTCAGCATGACATCTTTCTTTCTCATTATGCTTTTCCCTGCCATCCATTCCTTTAGCGAACTGCCTTTCAACCACACCCCTGAGGCAGTGTACTTCTCCCTTAAGCAGCTGTATCACAAACTCTGTGGAGATGCTGTTAACTGAGCTGCAAACTAACCTTCCTCCACAGCCTCTCATCCAGTAACCAAGACAACCCTCAGCAGACAAGCAAAGGCAACATGTAAAAAGGGCAGAGCTGCTCAGATCTGAAGGAAAAGCAGGCTTCCTCCCCTTTCATTCAGCATTTCTGAAGATCAAAAGCAGTGTTTCAAGTGGTGGGGCTTGTCTTGACACATCAGTGTCACTTTGGCTAATGCAAGCAACATCTCTGTTGGGAAAACATTTACATTAGTGTGGATTGCTGCTGTATGGGGAAAAAACCCACCTTTTTACTGGGGTTAAGCACTTGGAATCATAGACTGATAGGAGATGGAAGAGACTCCCACCTGGAGTCCTGTGTGCAGTTCTGGAGGCCCCAGCACAAGAAGCACATGGAACTGTTAGAGTGGGTCCAGAGGANTATGGCAGGGGGTTGGAACTGGATGATCCTTGAGGTCCCTTCCAACCTTACCATTCCATGATTCTCTGATTCTATCTTTCAAGATCCCTTCCAATTTTTAACCTTGTGTGATTCTGTGTGTGAAAAGTGAAAGAGATTTTTGCCAGAGATTGTCAAGCATTGGTAGTGCAGTCACCATCCCTGGATGTACTCAGAAAAACATGTGGACATGGTTTAGTGGACAGGGTGGTGTGCGGTCAGTGATTGGACTTGATGATCTTGGAAGTCTTTTCCAACTTCAGTGATTCTGTGGTGGAAAAATCCTGGTTTGTTTCCCCAGAAATCAAAACAAGTAAAATGGCTGAGATCATGTGGTTGGTTTTAGGCTTCTCTGAACAGCTTTCTGAGCCAGGATGAAAAAAAACTTCCCTTCCAGTTTACATTTCTCTGTGTGATCTTTTCTTATGTCTTCTTCCCCTGTATCAGTACTGCATGTTGGAAATCAAACTGTGTCCTTGTTGGGAATCACTGTGATCTTGGAAAGGCGCAGAGGCATCCTGTCTTGCAGTGACAGGATGAGGAGGAATGGGTTTCAACTGGCAGAGGGGAGATTTAAACTGGATGTTAGGAAGAAATTCTTTGTGGTGAGACACTGGCACAGGTTGCCCAGGGGTGATCTTTGATCACATTGGGTGATTCTGTGCTCCACAACCTCCCTGGGCATCCTGTGCCAGTGTCTCAGCACCCTCACTGGTTTAGTCTCAAACACAGGATGGGGGATGAATGGGTAGAGAGCAGCCTTGAGGAGAAGGGCCTGGGTGAAAAGCAGCACATGAACCAGCAGTGGGCAC
Organism: Semnornis frantzii; assembly: GCA_013399775.1. Taxonomy (NCBI): domain Eukaryota; kingdom Metazoa; phylum Chordata; class Aves; order Piciformes; family Ramphastidae; genus Semnornis; species Semnornis frantzii. The sequence continues at coordinate 3,634 of VWYK01026770.1, read as the reverse complement.
CTGCAGCACACAAGCCAGCTGTATGCTGGTCTGCATCTAAAGCAGTTGGAGGAAGGGCTTTCTGCCCCTCTGCTCCATTCTGCTGAGACCCCACTTGCAGTGCTGGGTCCTCAGCACAGGAGGGGCATGGGCCATCTGGAGCAGGTACATAGGAGGTCACAAAAATGATCAGAGGACTGGAATCCCTCTTCTGTGAGGACATGCTGAAGGAGTTGTGGTTGTGCAGTCTGGATAAGGCTCTTGTTAGACCTTATAACAGGCTTTTAGTACCTGAAGGAGACCCTCAGGAAAGGTGGGGTGGGACCCTGTTATTTATAACAGACTGTAGTGACAGGACAAGGGGCAATGATTTTAAACTGAAAGAGGGTAGGCTGAGGTGAGATGTAAGGAAGAAATTCTGTACTATAAAGGTGCTAAGACAGTGGAACAGGTTGTCCAGAGACCTGACCTGTCCTGTCAAGTGGATGCTCCATCCCTGGAGTTTTCAAGGCCAGGCTGGACTTGACTTCAAGCAACCTGATCTAGCAGAAGGTGTCCCTGCTCATGTCAGTTCAAACTTGTTGATCTCTAAGGTCCTTTCCAACCTAAGCCCTTCCATGAGTCTATGATTCTGCGACCTGAGAGAATCACAGAATGCCAGGGGCTGGAGGGGCCCTCAAAACATCATCTAGTCCAACCCCCCTGCCTGAGCTCCCAGTGTGATGCCAGTGCAACCTCTGTACTCCCTCTGTACTCTACTAAATTAGATGCTCCCACCCTAAACCCTCTAATTCTTCCTCACTTTATTTTGCCCCTCTCTGGTTTTCCAGATTTGTGCATCTTACAATTCCTCTGTCGTCTTCCTTTGGATTTCTTCCATTTGCATTTAGGACAGGACCCCATCACGAGGCTAAAAGCCTCAGTCTTCATTTCCTGCTCCACTTCTGCTTCTTAGCAGATTTTTCAATCCCATCCCAAGTGGTGACCATCAGCTTTTTGTGTGAGACCTTCCACGCAGTGCTGTGGCAAGGCATTTGGGTGGGTGACGCCTGGGGCCAGCCTAATCTACTTGTAACGTCACCGGATTGCCGGATTCTCCACTTCGCCCCTGATGGTAATGCTGGAGGAATCACAGATTAAATCTTCTATCTCCCTCTTTACCTATATCCTTAAAACCCACTCCTGAGCCGAGAGGTCCCAAACAGTCAACAAGCAGCTCTTTGCCAAATGCCAGGGACGAGGTCAAACACGACTGGGAGCTGAGCCTCTTTGCCCCGTGCCGGATTGCCACCCTGCGGACCTGATTAAATCCATCATGTTTTACTCCTGGAGCCCCTCAGCAGTAAATGAGGAAATGCTGGGATGAGTGCTGCATTTGTAGGTTGTGTTTGCACTGCTGTCAGTATCAAAGGTACAGGGAGGGTGAGCGGTGCATTCGTAAGTGAATTATTTAGCAATTCCTCTCGCATCTCTGCCTTTGCTTCAGGAAGCCTTTGTGTGTAGCACATTAGCTTGGCTGGCAGCTGGTGCCTGATGTGCTATGAGAAATTGGGAAGAGAAGACTGAGAGGAGATCTAATCAGTGTATACAAATATCTGAGGGGTGGGTGTGGAATGGAGGGGGCCAAGCTCTTTTGGGTGGTCAGCAGCAATAAGCCAAGGAGCAATGACTACAAACTGGAACAGAGAAGTTTTCAGCTCAACGTGAGGAGAAACTTCTTTCCAGTGAGGGTGGCAGCCTGGAGCAGGCTGCCCAGAGAGGTTGTGGAGTCGCCTCTGGAGACTTTCCAAACCTGCCTGGATGCATTCCTGTGCAAACTATCCTAGGGGGTCCTGCCTTGGCAGCGAGGTCAGACTGAATGATCTCTGGAGGTCCCTTCCAACCTCTAAATTTCTGTGATTCTGTGAATCTCTTTATTTATGAAACAGGGAAATTAGTTAGGGTTGCTGACTGCTAGCATGTGTGTTTCTTGCACTGCCACTTGTCATTAAGAAGAAATCCAAGCTTTGATTTTTTTATTTTCCCACCCTTTTCTTGGCGCTGGTGGCAACCATGCAGCTAAAGATGAGAGAAGAAAAGAGATGAGCAATCAGGATTCTCCCTTGGATTGCACAGCTGTGGATCAAGGAGAAGCTCCATTAAACTGAGCAGGGTATACCCACAGAATCAGAGAATCACAGAACTAACCAGGTTGGAAAAGACCTTGGAGATCATCAAGTCCAACCTAACACCTTCTAGTCAACTAAACCATGGCACCAAGTGCCTCATTCAGGCTCCTTTTAAACGCCTCCAGAGATGGTGACTCCACCACCTCCCTGGGCAGCCCATTCCAATGCCAATCACTCTTGCTGTGAAGAATTTCTTCCTAACATAGAATCATAGAGTGGTAAGGTTTGAAGGGACCTCAGAGATCATCCAGTTCCAACCCCCTGCCATAGGCAGGAACGCCTCCCACTAGAACAGGTCACTCAAGGCCTCCTCCAACCTGCCCTTGAACACCTCCAGGGAGGGAGCAGCCACAACCTCCCTGGGCAACCTGTGCCAGTGTCTCACCACCCTCACTGCAAACAACTTCCCCTTAACATCTAGTTTCAATCTCCCCTCTGCCAATTTAAACCCATTGCCCTTTGTCCTGTCACTGCAAGACCTTGTCAATAGTCCCTCCCCAGCCTTCCTGTAGGCCCCCTTCAGATACTGGAAGGCTAACATCCAGCCTGAACCTGCTCTGGCACAGCTTGAGACTGTGTCCTCTTGTTCTGTCACTGACTGCCTGGAAGAACAGACCAACCCCCATGTAATGGAGAGCTGAGCTGAACCAGACAGGTGATATCTCGAGGTGATGAGATGTGTCGTTAGTAGAGCACACTGCCCACAGGATTCAGGTAGCTGTTGGAAGCCTGTACTGGCATAATATGTTGTGATGCATCAATCTGCTTGGATTGCAGCCTGCTCCCCAAATAACACTGAAACATGGAGCTGGGGGAGTGCCTGTGTTTGCACTTGTGTCTATGTGCACTCAGGATTTTCTGCCTCAGAGGGGAAGAATGCGAAAATAAAGGAGTCAGGTTGGATTTAGCTCTCTGGAGAATTAGGTATGGGATTGTGTCTGCTTCCAAGCAAACAAATGGTGCATAAGCAGGTTGGCTTGCATCAGTTGTCAGAGAGATGACCATAGAGCACCAACAGCCCTTCTGCAGGGTATCATCCTTCCTGTTTTAGAAGTCAGCCTTAGGTTAATGATTTGACCTGATGAAGGTATTGAAGGTCTTTTCCAATCTAAGCAATTCTGTGCTTCTGTGATACTTCAGAAAAGGAAGTTTAGTGCTGCAGGGTGTAATTGGTGGAGCACCTCTGATCTGAACCCACAGGCAGCCTCAGGTAACCAGTCATTTTCCATTTCCTTCAGCGTGCATCTGTCAGCATTTAGAGTCCCCATGCTGGCAGTAGGAGCTACCTTAGCTAGCTTGGGACACCTTTACAGTAGAATTCTACCACCAAACTGTCCTCTTCACACAACCACTGACCCTTTAGGTCAACATCATCTGACCTACTTTAATCACCTGCTTTATGCAGAAGTGACCATAGAAGTGCTACCTCTTTCTGGCCCTTGAATATGGAGTGGAATGGAATGAAACAGAGTAGAATAGAATAGAAC
>VWYK01026764.1:5438-16494 GCA_013399775.1 Semnornis frantzii | reverse complement strand
CCAAGCCCTAACATCCTGGGATCTTGCAATCATGTGAGCGGCCAGCCAGAAGAGTGGATTGCTGCCTGATCGCTCCAGTGCTGGGATGGTACGACCAACAGTCAGCTGTTAGAAGGGAAAGAAGCCAAACAAGTGGGACCCATGGCTAGAAAGCAAGGGAATTGGAAAAGAAAGAAATTGGTATTTGTAGTCTCTGGAGACAACTGTCAAGTGTGAGGGCAAGGTACTCATTCAAGGAAGATCTGGCCTGCCTGGCCTTTCAGAAGATCCCTTCATTGTGGGATTGCTGAAGGAACAGCAGGTGCCAATTACTATCCGGCTAGCCTTGCATGTGGCTGAATGAAAGAAATGGTCAATGCTTCACCCCTACACTGATTTGTGGATGGTAGCAAATGCCTCGTGGAGATGGCTTGAAGACTGGGAAAAGAAAGGATGGCAGAGAAAAGGAAAAGCTATTTGGGCTGCTGACCCGTGGCAAGATATTTCTACTTGTGTAGAAAAAAATTGAGTGAAAGCATGACACGTGCACACACATATGCCTAAGAGCAAAGCTACTGGGGAACACCAAACAACCATTGGGCAGATATAACTGCCAAAGTTTCACAAGTAGATGCAAACTATGATCTTTATTTACACTGGAAACACCAAGGAAATCTGTTTTTAGCTTGGTGGGCTCACGATTCATCTGGACATCAAGGAAGGGATGCAAGACACCAATGGGCACATGACTGATCAATCGATATACCCATGGGCACTATAGTGCAGGTCATACAAGACTGTAACATTTGTGCTGCTATGAAGCAGACTAAGAGAATGAAACCCTTGTGGAATGGTGAATGATGGTCAAAGTATAGGTATGGTGAAGTCTGGCAGATTGATTACATCACTCTTCCTTGATCTACTGGTAAATGGTATGTGCTGACTAGGGCAGAGGCAAGCACTGGATGGTGGAACATCCCCTCCACACATCATGCAACATGGACTAAGTGGGTAGTGCTGATTACACAGCAAGTTTGACTGAGGAAACCCAACCACCCAGGAATTCTGGAAGAGATTATGGACTGGCCAGAAGGTAGAGATTTCAGAGTGTCACCTGAGGAAGTGGTGGTGCCCAGGAGGTACCACCATAGAATGAGTTATCTGAAGTTGAAAGGTGTTATGCTCTGTTTACTGATGGATCTTGTCATGTGGTACCAAACCATTGGAAGTGGAAAGCTGCTGTATGGAGCTGAGCTACACAAGTTGTTGAGGCCACTGATGGAGAAGGCAAATCAAGTCAATATACAGAAGCGAAAGATATCCAACTGGCTCTAAAGATTGCCAGAAGAGAAAAGTGGGCAGTACTTTATACAGATTCCTGGATGGTGGCTAATGCCCTGTGTGGGTGGCTAGGGCAATAGAAGATCAACTGACAACACAGGGGTAAGCCCACCTGGGCTGTTTTATTGTGGCAGGACATTGCTTCTCAGGTAGAAAACATGAGAAGGTATGCCATGTTTATACTCATGTACCTAAGAGCCATCCTAATAAAGCAAGTAGACAGTGCTGCCAGAATTGATGTAGCTCAGGTGGACCTGGACTGGGAGTGTAAAGGTGAGTTGTTTGTAGTTCAATAGGCCCATGAAACACCAGGACATCTAGGGAGAGATGCAACATACAGATGGGCTTATGACTGAACAGTGGACCTGACCATGGAGGCTATCGCACAGGTTATGCGCTGTTGTGAGATATGTGCTACAATCAAGCAAACCGCCAGCGTTAATTCTCCCTGGACAAAAGGCAGTGGCTGAGTTTTTGTTACGTTGAGGCCTGGTAGATTGACTATATTGGACCACTGCCATGAACATGCCAGGGCAAATGCTGATAGAAGCAATTACAGGCTGGTTAGAAATGTACCCTGTAAACCATGCCACTACCCAGAACACCATTTTAGGCCTCAAAAGACAAATCTTGTGGCTACATAGTACACTTGAAAGAATCAAATCTGACTTGCTTCAAAAATAATGCCACTTTTACACTTTTAGAAGTATACACGTCAGGAGCTGTCACATCAAAGAGGATATGCTGCATCTGTTACTCAGCAGAAGGAAGAAGATCCCTCTGAGGATTTTACATCGGTGTTACCAATAGCTTTAGCACCTGGTGAAAGACTCTGTTGAGCTGTTAAACTGAGTACGGCAGTGCTAGCACTGAGCCAGTTCAAAACCTACTCAGACCAACTGTATTTATTATAGAGGCATTTAGCCTACCTGTAAAATATTAGCTGTCACCATCTGGTGTATGTCAGATGCAGAAAATAAACTCCCTTAGATTACCTGCAAAACACATTTGATCAACATAATGTCAGGAATGTCAGATATAAAAAAAAAACTCAGACAGAACAACATTTTCAGTGGGCCTTATTCCCATTAAAAGCATAGATACTTCCTTTTGAAATAATGTGATGTCAGAGCACGTTCAGACAAAACTCTCCCGCTTGTTTAACCAGTCCTGCTCTCCGCCTTGCAATGACATTGCAAATTCCCGGTTGTTTTCTGCTTCCAGAGACTAAAGCAGAATTAGGCGCAGGACAGCGTTTAACGGCTGCGACTGGCCTGTGCCGCTGACATGGGCGGTGAAGGAAACTGCTGGGCTCCGTCAACCTTCAACCAAGAATAGCGAAGGCGCTGGCTGAGAAGCTGCCAACTGCACTCGGCGGTAACTGAAACCGGAGGGACCAGATAAAGGACCTCCCGGTCACGCCCTTGTCGGTCCGCCAGGCCTTGCCTCTAGCGGGGAAAGGAGCGCGGCCGGCAGCTCTTCCGGGGCAGAACTACATTTCCCATCATCTTTCCCCGACGGCCAATTCCCCTTCCTCGCTGGGCTGAGCGCACGCCTGTGCTTGGAGTGGTGTGGCCCTACAGCCCTCAGCGGCCCCGACAACTTTTCCGCGCCCTCGTCCGTAGCGGCGGCGGCAGCTGCTGCGCGTCTTTCCTTCGCGGCGGCAGCTGCGCGTCTTGCCTTCGCGGCGGCAGCTGCGCGTCTTGCCTTCGCGGCGGCGGCCGTCCTCGGCGCTGCGCGGGAAGGGTTGGGCGCCATGGCTGAGAGCGGAGAGCCTCCGGCGGCTCCGGTCGCGGCCCTTCCGGGCTCGCCGGCAGAGAAACAGCGGCCGAGCGGTTCTCCCAGCACGGGTGTCGAGGGCGTGGAGGGCGCGGAGGCCATGCCGCGGCTGCCACTGGGCGGTCCTGGCGGGGCGGCGGGAATGTCGCTGCCGCGGCTGGAGAAGCCGATCAAGCAGGCCTTCTACAATACCGGGGCGCTGCTGTTCGCAGGGCTGTGCTGCGGGGCCGCCGTCCTCGTTTACTTCATTCTGGAGGCCTTTCTTCGGCCGCTGCTGTGGGCTGTGCTCTGCGGCACCTTCCTGCACCCCTTCAAGAGCTCCTTGACGACGCTGGGCCGCCGCTGGCTCGGCCGCCTGCAGCGCTCTCGCACTCCCGTCCTGCTGGCCGCCCTCCTGCTCCCCATCTGCTTCGCCAACTACGGGGTGGAAGCGCTGGGCGAGCAGGTGCTGCGGCGGCGGCGGCTCCTGCTGCTCCTTGGTGCTGGAGGGCCGCTGCTTTACGGGCTGTACTGCTTGGGCAGCTCCCTAGGCGTGCAGGTGCTGCTGGCCCAAGCTGCTCGTCTGATCTGCCAGGGGCTGGACTACTTCAGCAGCCAGTGGGTGAGTAAGCGTCCGCCGTGGGCGTGAAAGGGTGCCGCGGGCGGCCGGCTTCCCCCGCCTGAGGGCGGCGGTTCCTCGGTGCCCGCGTTGGAGGTGCGCGGCACACGGCGGGCGGGGGGAGCTGGGCTGTGGCCCTCGCCAACCTCCACCTGCGCGGGGCTTCGGCTGTTGTCTCACTTGTTGCGCGGCGGGGGTGGTTTGTGGCGTTTATAATCGTGAGGCGCGTGTGTGAAGTCGCCAATGCCTACGTTTGTTTGTTTGTTTGTTTTTTTAACGCTAAAGGACGCAGGAACTCTCCTCAGCCTGTGAGTGCTCAGGTACCGGGGCAAAGCACTAGCACTAGCGACACGGTGGTGTTGTGGGGCAAACCAAGCTTTGGCTAAAAAACTGCGTCTAAAGTAGCTTATAAAAAACTCCCGATTTGTAACTCATGGCGTGAAGAGGTGTCCTATGTAAACAAGTGGGCACAGCAGAAACAGACATTTTCTTTGTCAGCGTTTCGTGTCTGTGGTTTAGTCATGCCCCATCGTTGAGATGCTCTTAAGTCGGAGGTAATTCAAGTGAGGTCCTGGGCAAACATTAGCTCAGTTAAGCTTTAGGATATGTTGCGAAATAGCAATTCAGCTCTGCGAGTGACTTTGGAGGGAGAAGCCTTTTAGGGCTTGCTTCTCAACGTACCGATTTTGATTTTTTGTTTTCTTAAAGTATCAAATGGTACAGACGCGGTTTGGAGGTTAAAAAGTAAAGCTATGTAACGTAAAAAAAATTACTTACAAGAATAAAATTTCTGGGAGACCTCTTTTCCCCATGATGTCTTCAGTAGGTACACTAGTTAAAACCTCTGGCAGGTCGTTAGTCACAGTTAAGCATGAGAAAGTACTATGTGAAGTAAAGGGATATGTGAAACCACAGGAGATGAGTAAGTTGTGCTTGTGTTAGATACTGACAGGTGATTGGCACACTAATTTCTTAGTGCCAAACGCTTTTTTAAAAAGCTGCTTCTCTATTTAAATAAACAAAACAACAGCCTATCTCTCTAGAGTGGAAAAAAAACCAAAACAAGCTCATCCAGGCTTCTGATTTTGTATTGCACATGTTCTTTGTATAGTAGCTTTATTCCTTTGATGAAGCCAGTGTATACTGATAACTTAAAACACAACTTTGCATGTGTATACCAGAACCAAAAAAGTAATAGGTTTCCTCAATGGAGATCTTGAGTGTGGCTGGAATGACCTGGAGAACATGTTTTGTCTATTGGCTTTCTATTCTAAAGTGTGTTCTAAAGTGGAAAATTTAAGGGGAGATATTATTTTGGTTGTTTTGCCTTTAGAAGTATAATTTTTATTAAAAGAGACAAGGTAAAACCATGTTTACAGTCAGCTGAATTGTGGAAGAACGTAGGCAGGCCTTGGTAGTGATGGGAAGTTTTCATTAACAGCTATGTGCTTTACTTGATAAGCATAAGAATTCCTTTTGGATTGGCTTCCTTGTTTTATTTTTAACATACTGGCAATATTACCACACTAAACAACTTGACTAAGTCTAATCCTTTATTTAAACTTGTTTAACTAAGCTAGGCTGGGTAAATACAGGAGTACTAAAGGAAATTGCACTGATTTAACCTCATAACTGTGGTTGTAATGCACTGCCGAATGTCCTTCGTGCTCAGTGCACTTTTTTTAGCAATGTTTGATGATTTTATTTGGATCAGTGTTTCTGATATGACACTTTTGATCATTGAAGTGATGTAAGATTTTAACTGGGCAAAAGATAGCGAGTTCCAGAACTCTTCTGACTTGGGTTCCCTGGAAGAATTTTGTGTCCATATCAAACTGAGCATGGTGTTAAGCAAAACAGTTTCCATAGCTTTCCAGGCAAGCTGCCTATGTCTCTTTTTGAAGCTGTGTATGAGAAAGAAGCTGAGAGGCTTCCTGCTTTAATTAATCTCAACACAACCTGGCTTCATCCGAATTCTTCACAGTGTTTTGGTGTTTCAGTGTCTTGAATTTTGTTGTTATCTGATTGTTAAGATCTCAGAGCTATAAGAGGATAGCTTTATTTTATCTGTGCTGCTGAGGAGCCTTGATCAGATCAACAAATAACTTTAACCTTAACTTTTAACTTCAGTTTAGTATTTTAAAGCCATTTAATTGCCATGTTGTATTGCAGGACCGTTTGCATGCATACAGTTTGCTTGTTAAATGCACAGGAGTTGGATATTACAAGTCAGTTTGCTCTGTCTTACAGTTTTTCTTTAGGGTCTGAATCTAGTGTGATTCCTTCTGTATGTTATCTTGACAAAGGTTTACAACTATTTTTGTTTGTAGATACTGTGATGAAACTAATGGTAGTTTCATTTCTTGCAGTTTCTTTATTGCTGCCTATAAAATAATCGAGATTTCTGAGGTTTGAAGCATTTTGATGCAAAGCAACTCAAATGAAGTAGTAAAATTTCCACTTAGCGAGCAATATTTTTGTGCCAATAATGTGGTCTATAAGTAATTTATTAAAAAAGAGGCAAGCAAGCATGGCTTGTTTTAAGAGTGAGACCAGTATCTGAATGGCATAGTACAGTTGTTTATGGTAATTTTCATCTTATGAACTGCAGATGTCTTCCTCAGCTGCTGACAGTTCTGCCTTGGGTTGAAAAGATGTACAGTGTATTTATTCCTCTTTGGAGCTTTGTCCCACCCGTGTGGCTGTACTGCTCATAGAGAGGAAGAACATTCATGGTTGTCTTCTCCCTTTCTCATTCCCTCAGCTGTACTAGAGAAATGAGAGAATGCCCATTATTTGAATTTGTCTGAGAGCCATTACAGATTTTGGGGATACCAATCCGATGTTCTCTGAAGGTATTTTTATGATATTTACTAGACTGTGGTACAGAGATAGAAATTCTTTTTGATTCCATGAAATCTTCAGATGCAGCAGCTGCATGCGACAGTAACGTAGTAAACTCTATCTTGGCACCAGTATATTAGAGCTTTCTTGTACTTGTGTCTTTGAATCTGGGAAGGGCATTCATCTTGCTGATGAATGAATATTTGGAAATGGCTGTATTTCTGTCTGTTTTTTAAGTCACACCTGCAATTTAGGATTTAGGAGTCCTAGATGCCTCCTCGATGGAATAATTTGCTAGATGACTGCAAAACACTGGACTTGAAGAACAAGGCTTGTCTATGAGCATCTTTTTCCTACTGTCTCCTTTTCTTTCCCTTTGTACTTTGCAGTTTCTGCATAGTCTTTGAAGAAGCTTGGTCAAGAAATATGGTGAGCTTCTCGGCCTTAAAACTTGGAGATGGTTATAAATTCCAGTTGAGGTCCTGTCTCCAGCCTTCTCTGTGGGTTATTTGCAGATGTCTAATGTAGAAGAGATGTGAACTTCAGATACATAAATAATATGGAAGTGGAATGTTTTTCTGTATCTGTTTCTATTGAAAAGGAGGGGAGTTTGTCCCAGAGTGAACTGACTGTATCCTTACACTTTTATACTGTAATGGGGATGGGGTAATTAATTACTGTGAGATGATATTTTAAAATATTAACATATAGTTTATTAATATTAAATATTCAGAACTCGCATCACCCCAATCACCGTTTAATAATAATAACAGCCTCTTTGCAACATTATGGAAACTATATACAGGTTATAATAGGATCTAGAAATCACTATTAAATATATACATTAATTGAACTCGATTTAAACTGGCAGAGAAGGCTTTGCAGTCAGTGTACCACTTGCAGCCAGTACGCCGCTTGCTCACTAGATGGACACAAGGAGCAACTTTCTGCTTAGGACAGAAGGCAATTAATAATTACAAGAGGCTTTTGGTATTTACTCACAAAAAGTATCTGACAGTACCCAAGGCTCGTAGCAGGGTTGCTGTTGGTAGCTGTCAGAGGCTTTAGAGTTTCCCCAGGCTTCTGGGGAAAGGAGGCAGACGATCTCTGACCTGTTCTGGCTTTCTGGATGATTTGTGTTATCTCCAGGGCTTCCGTCTGAGCAGAAGGCTTCCAGGTGCAGGCAGATGTCTTGTGGTGTGCAGTCTGGGTACAGTGTCACGCCGGCTATGCAGGCCAAATGCATGGATGTATCAGAGCCTCAGCTCAGGATCAAGGAGGCAGCAGGCACAGACACACCTTGTAATGGCAAAGGCATCTGTGCTCCCTGCTCATCTCCTTTTATCCAATACAGCCTGAGACTAATGGGCCTTTGGACACAAGATAGCCAATCAAATGGCAGTTAGCCAAGATTTGCCCATATTGGGTGAAGCCATAGGCTTGCTTTACCCTTTTTTGGTAACCCTGTGCACCTTGTTTACAGTAGTTGCTGGGCAGGCCACAGACCCCGGACTTAGTGGGTCCAGGCTCTTTGTCCCTTTTCCCGCAGTTGCTCTCCCCAAAACAGCAGGAGGGAGAGCAGAAAAACGTATCTGGGCAAGCCAGGACAGGCACAAGCCCAATTTGGCCTGCCTAGGCCTACCATGGCGTATACACTATGGCATTGTTATAGAATACCTTCTGAAGATTAATCTTGGACTGACTTACTGTCCTAATTTTGTAGGAAATGTGCTTATATCCAGCACTGTATCAGAGGTACAGGAAATTATGCTTTGCGGCAAAAGTTCGTACTAGTTTAGGAAATGCTTGTATTTTGTTGGTTTTTTGTTTTTTTAACAGGGTTCACTTGCTTGTTTTAGTTTAGGAAATAGTTATTTTTTAGATGCCAGCAGATGGATTTGATTCTACATCTGTTCTACATTGACTCTAATGTTTGTCTTAGTATATTAAATCTGATACAATTGGTAGAATTCTCTGAAGTGAACGTTGTTACAGGGATGTCAAAGTATTTCTCCCATGATTAGTCTTTCTTTGATTAAGTGCAAGTTACTGGTCAGGGCCAGAACAGTTTCCTCATTTGTGTGCCAGTGTAACTTTACATCTCTGACTGTACTAAGTACAACTCACTTTGTTCTAGTGGTTAGCATGAAATTTGAGGACCTAATCAGCTCCTTCCTCATTACAGTGCGGTGTCTGGAAACACTGTTTCCCATGACTGTCGCATTGAAATATTATCAAAGTAGGTGTTGCCTGTTTTGGCCAGTCTGGTTCCTGTCAGGGGAGCTCTAAGACATTTAGCAGGGAAATCTCCATTTGTGTTGGCACTTCATGTCAGCAGCCCTTAGTAACACTTGCAGACTGAAATTCTCCAGCATGCTGCTTTGCAAACATTTTGTGTCACAGGCTCCAGGCCTCTTGGCTTCCACAGTGCATGAGTATCACCTCCAGAGGCAAAAAAGCACCGCTATTTTGTCAAGTTTACCTGCTGGGGCAATTTCTCTTCTAGCAAAGAAAAGGGTTAAAATTGACTATTATGTCAGAATAACTATAAATGAGAAAAACACAGTTCTGATTTTTGAGTCACATGTAATTACTTTTTTTTTTCTTAAAGTGTTTTGGATAGGGATTTTTGTTTGTTTGTTTGTTTGTTTTTTGTTTGGGGTTTGGCTTTTTTTTTTTTTTTGGTTCTTTCCTCTTTGAGCAGGCTTGCAGTTTTCTAAAACTTGTCCAGTATAAAACCCCACACCTGGGGCAATTAGGATTTCATGTTTTAAGAACTAATGAAAATATCAAAAATTGTAAGTATTAAGTGGTGAGATAGGACTCTTCTTTTGGTCATAACCTTGAACTGAACTGGAAAGCAGGAAACTGAATTGGATCCATAGTTTATTCAAACAGCTTTAAATATCTCTACTAGAAAAAAAAATCAAATCAAAATAACCTTCCCAAATTTTTGCCATATGATTTTCAAGTGTAAAAGGGCAATCTGGAATAAAATGGCAAAGGGAGAGGGTAGAGCTACAACTAGAAGTAGTGAGTTGAAACATGGAGCTGGAAAACTATGGAAGGTTGTCAGGGTGTACAACAAAAAATGAAACTGTTATTCTACTCAGTCTTCATTATTTTGTTTACTGTGGGGTGGGGGTCATTTATGTGAAGCAGGTAGAAAATGTGTTTACTGGAGTTTGAGTTGTAGGACCACATTCCATGGAAAACTCATTTTGACAGCTTTATGATCAGTGAGGAGCTGTACTTGGTTATCCCACTACTGACATACGCTTCAGTTGCCCTGTTTTCAGTGTTTGTCTTCTCTCTGTGAGTCTGTTTATTGATGAGAGATTTAACTTATAAACTCTTGGATTGGGTTTCTTTCTGGATCGTTTTTATCAGCTTAGATAACACGCATCCAGCCATCACAAGCTGAAGTTGGTGTGCAGAAAAGATGGGACCCACCTGTATGGCAGCGGGAGGGAATGAATTTGCTGCTTTCAGTTGCTGTGAGCTATTAAATGAACTATTACAGAATAACTCCCTTACAGGTTAACTTGCTAATAAGGGAGTGAACAGTGGAAATAAAGAGGTTTTTACTCTTCAGTATAATTCAATATAAATGTTGTCAGGAGTTGAGTACTAAGAGTTTGCTCTGAAGAAAATTATGTCAAAGCCAGAGGAGTATGTCAGATTTTCAAATTCTCTTAACTTTGACTGAAAGCAGACTCTCACTAACATTGGCAATACAGTCATGGCGATAAGTCCTGGACTTTCCAACACTGAAATTGATCAAAACACTGAACCAGATGTTTGAACTTAACATAAAAGTTGGATCTTTCTGTGGTGTCATTTTGCCTCCAATTGGCAATTTAAACAGAACTGAAACCCTTTGGATTGGCCTAGATGTGTCTAAATCTGGCCTTTTAAATTAAGCCAAAATTGGATGCTGAAATCCAGGAAGTTATATGACACTCTTACAGCTATTTATTCAAGGAGGTGGGCAGTTTTATTTCTAAAGGCAAACCGCATTTTGTTCAGTGTTTGAGGGTTACTACAAAATACAGAGGAGGTGGGAGAAATGAGGTCTTTGCTGTGTATACAGACAAAAACTTGAGGGAAGGAAGAAGGAAAGTTTACAGGGTTGAGCCATCCAAAAATTTTGGTATATGGGAATTGTACCTATCTGTGAATATTAATTGTGATGGGTATCTAAAATCTCAGTACATGTTGAAAGCTGGGCAGCGGGCTTCAGCTTGATTCATACTTTATGGTAGCTAATATATTCCTCAATATCTGAAGTATGTGTGTTAGTTACCTCGCTAGCTGTATACACTTATTAATGAAATCTGTAATCATTTTGGTTTAGCATGGAGTTTAAATCCATTCTATTTTCAAACCATTAATTGCAGTAGCTTAATTTTAATGAAAGTAGTCAGTGTCTTTTATTCATCATTTCCACTGTGTCAGCGGTTCAGATACTATATAATAGTAAAGAGGCTATGAATGTTCTCATACATTTGTAGC
>VWYK01026763.1:0-11121 GCA_013399775.1 Semnornis frantzii | reverse complement strand
TATCATTATTAATTTTTAATCCTATCATTACACCCACAGCTTTGGAAGGGAAATCAGTGCAGGAGGAATGTATGCCCAGACGCTGGGGGTGGGGAGGGCAAGGATGGAGGATTTGCAATGCTTGCTGTTGTTGTCATTTCTTACCACCTCTCTGAAGAGACTCCAACTCAGCAGACCATGTTGTTTTAGGTAGAACTTCTTCCAGGATTATCCATCTCAGTGCTTTGGGTGTACAGTAAATCTGGATGCATAACCTAGAGACTACAGGGCACTAAAGTGCAACGCCTCGTTGATCTAATTTTGAGATTAATAATCCCAACCAGGGATTAATAATACCAAGCATGAAAACCTAGGCAGCAACTTCCCATTTTGAATTTGATCATATGGTCTAAACTGTCACACCTTAAACTTCATGACTAATTCCCAAACCTATTCTATTTTAATTTGGGGCATTTTGATTAATTTTCATGTTATGACAGCTGTGTTCATTACTGCTCAGATCTGGAATACTGATTATTATTTCTCTTGTCTTTATGTGGTTTAGGAGTGAAGTCTGTTATAATAAACGTTAGGAATCTTATTGATCTACTACTATAGCATCATCATTGGACCATAAACTTTGAAGAAATCAAAGTATTTTGCACTGAATGCATCCTTTTATATACAGACCTTGACTTACTAGAGGGCAGGGATCCATCCAGAGGGACCTGGACAGGCTGCAGAGGTGTACCCAGGACAACCTCAGGACATTCAACAAGACCAAGTGCAAGGTCCTGCACCTGGGTAGGCACAATGCCAAGCACAACTCCAGGCTGGGTGGGGAATGGCTGAGAGCAGCCCTGAGGAACACGCCCTGGGGGTCTGGGGTGAGGAAAAGCTCAAGACGAGCCTGCAGTGTGAGTGCAGCCCAGACAGCAACTGTGTGCTGGGCTGCAGCAAGAGCAGTGCGGGCAGCAGGGCAAGGGAGGGGCTTGTGCCCCTTGGCTCTGCTCTCCTCAGAGCCCAGCTGCAGTCCTGTGTGCAGTTCTGGAGCCCCCAGCAAAAGAGGGACGCTGTCAGAGGGGAGTTTGAAACTGGATGTTAGGAGGAAGTTGTTTGCAGTGAGGGTGGTGAGACACTGGCACAGGTTGCCCAGGGACGTTGTGGCTGCTCCCTGCCTGGAGGGGTTCAAGGCCAGGTTGGAGGAGGCCTTGAGTGACCTGTGCTAGTGGGAGGTGTCCCTGCCTATGGCAGGGGGGTGGAACTAGATGATCCTTGAGGTCCCTTCCCACCTTACCATTCTATGATTCTATGATTCTATCACATGTAATTAACAGATTTTCTAAATAAACATCCTCACATAGGCTGTAGATCAGTGAGTTTTTCTTACAAGGGAAGATTGATTTTCTGGAAGCCTAAGGCTTAACTATGACTCCCTGCTTAGTTTAATTTGTAGTGAAGTGTTTGAACTCTTAACCCAGTCATTTTGCTTGTGTAAGGCAACCTCTTCACAGTGATGGTTGCATTATAGTATATGACAAAAGTCTGAGATAGGTTTAATATAAGTTAGAATCAACTTAATACAAAATGACCCTCAGAATTTCCACAGGGAGAGAACGTAGCCTTTCAGCAGCTGGCGGAATAATTCCTTATGAAATGATATCAATTGGGATACAGCAACTTCCAGAAGAACATAATATATTACATGTCAATCAACAGGAGTTTATGAAAATAGTTCTTGTCAAACCAACCAGATGTCTTTCTCTGATGGGATTACAAGCTGGGTTAATAAAGGCAAATAGCATTGACATAATATAGGTAGGTTTGTGTCAGACATCTGTCTGAGCACCCAGCTCTTTAAGGAGCTGTGCTGAAGAAGAATCAACACTGCACTCATTGAGTGTATTAGAACTGGCTAACTGGTGGGTCTCAAAATGTAAACAGTGAATCATAACTGAACAAATATGGCTTTGCTGATCCTTGGGATAGGGAAGAGGAGTTGGACTGCTACATTTTCTTTGCATTTTATATCTGTGTGAACGTGACTCTATTAAAGAGTCCACTTCCAGGGTTATAGAGTCATAGAATGGTAAGGTTGGAAGGGACCTCAAAGATCATCCAGTTCCAACTTCCTGCCAGAGGCAGAGACACCTCCCTCTGGAACAGGTAACTCAAGGCCTCCTCCAACCTGGTCTTGAAAACCTCCGGGAAGGGAGCAGCCACAACCTCCCTGGGCAACCTGTGCCAGTGTCTCACCACCCTCACTGCAAACAACTTCTTCCTAACATCCAGTTTCCATCTCCCCTCTTCCACTTCAAACCCATTGCCCCTTGTCCTGCCATTTCAAGACCTTGTCAATAATCTCTCTCCAGCCTTCCTGTAGCCCCCTTCAGGTACTGGAAGGCTGCTCTAAGGTCTCCTGGATGCCTTCTCTTCTCCAGGCTGCAGAGCCCCAACTCTCTCAACCTGTCCTCACAGCAGAGCTGCTGCAGCCCTCTCAGCATCTTGGTGGCCTCCTCTGGACCCCTTCCAACAGTTCACCATCACCATCATATGAAATCATCTTATGAAATCATCTCCAAAGTGGTGAGGAGGGGAGAGGAACAATTGGAGGGGAAAGTATGGGAATGGTTAAAGGAGAAGAAAACAAGGATTATAAACTCAATGTGTTCAATCTGTTTAGTTTACCAAAGGAAAGGTTAAGAGATGACATAATCATGCTTTAGAAGTACCTCCACGTGGAAAAAAGCATTTGATAATTAGGAGCTCTTCAGTTCAACAGACAAAGACATAACAAGATGCAGTAGATGGACACTGCAGCTGGAAAAAAATCAGATTTAGAGGGCATTAGTTTTATAAGAAGAAGATTAACCTCTGGAACAATTTGACAAGGATTAGAGTGAAAGCTCTGTCTGGAAATGTGTAACTCAGGACAGGATGTCTTTCAGAAAGATTGGGCTATATTAGCATGGTGGTTCCCCACAGTTTTATAATCTGAGGAACACTTGGATGAGTCACTCTGCTTATGTTTAAATGGATATCTGCCATTTGCATGGGTGCTGTTTTTTGCTGGATCAAAAGTGGTAGCAGAGACCAAAACCTCTCTCTCAGATGAGAATGTGTTTATATACTGGTGCACTTTGTGAGCTGCCATAAAACTTCAACTACTCCTTTAAGTAGTTCAAAATGAAATACGGTCCCTGGCAGCAGCAGGATGTACACAGCTGTAGCATGTGTGCCTGTCATGTCATACCCCTAGCAAACATTCAGATCCTGGCATGCATTTTCTTAACATAAATAGTTTAAAGTACATGCTCATGCTCTGAGAGAGAAAAAACTTGGTCAGTCTACTGTAGCAGGCCTGACCAATGGGGATTTAATGCCCTCTTTAGAGAAGCCATCTCAGTGACACAACTCTACTGGCTTAGTCTATCGTTTAACAGCACACCGGAGCGGCTCAGTGGCTGGGTCAAAATCTGGACTACAGACTGCCCCAAAGTAACAGCAGACTGTGTGCCAAGTGGTGAGAGCACATCAGCTCTGTCTCTGAGAAGAATGGGATTTCAGGCTGTATGTAATCATAGAATAGCAGAATTACATCATGTATTTAATGACTGGGGAAACTGGATTCGAGGCTTCCAGGAGACCTTAGCCTTCCAGGATCTGAAGGGGGCCTGCAGGAAGGCTGGGGAGGGACTATTGACAAGGTCTTGCAATGGCAGGACAAGGGGCAATGGGTTTGAACTGGCAGAGGGGAGATTGAAAGTGGATGTTAGGAGGAAGTTGTTTGCAGTGAGGGTGGTGAGACACTGGCACAGGATGCCCAGGGAGGTTGTGGCTGTTCCCTCCCTGGAGGGGTTGAAGGCCAGGTTGGAGGAGGCCTTGAGTGACCTGTGCTAGTGGGAGGTGTGCCTGCCTATGGCAGGGGGTTGGAACTGACTGATCCTTGACGTCCCTTCCAACCTTACCATGCAATGATTCTATGATTCTCTGATTCTATGACTCAAGAGGCTCTTTGCTGGCACTGCTCCACAGCAGCATGATCATCGGCGTCTCTGACACGGGCAAGGAAAAGGAACCTCAGCCAGGCACTGCTCACTCCCACCTCCCCCACTCTGCACAGCCTCACACCTGGATGCTCCAACCTGTAGCTCTGTTAGCTGTACTCCTGCCATTCTTTATGCTGTCATATGGTTAGAAGAGAAAACATGTGTGTCACATTTTTGGGAGATTATTCCTGGCCCCCTGGTCATATTTTAATTCTCATCGCTGAGTTTTCCCTCTGTGTTCTTCCTTGCAGTATCTCTTCCTATTTGATTCCTAACAACATGAAACTACCCCAACACTCAGGAGAAGAGTGCAGCTATTTCAAAAGTAGGGGTTAAGCATTATATGAATTATAAGGATAACTGTGGCTTCTCCAGGACATAAATCAATCCGCATTCTTCGGGATATAAATCATACACTAAATGCCAGAGACGTAAAGGACAAACTTCCCTCACCACAGCCTTGTTGCATAATTGCCTATTATGGAAGTTTTATGTCTTCCTCTGAAGCATCTGGTACTGGTACCATTAGTTTGATCTGGAATGGCAATTCCTGTGCTCCTTTGTGGAGCATTCCTGTGACAGTTCAGCAGCTGCTCAATTCCATCTCGTACAGGGCAGCCAGATGTCCCCCTGCTTTAAGGTTGTCCCACTTTTCAGCATCCTCTTCTGCCTCCTTTGCTTGCCTTAAGGAGAGCCAGCTAACCTTATATTTTCACACACTGGTGCTATCTGATGCCTTTCACAATGGGACATAAAGCTGCCTGCAATGTGGCTGCCACACAGGAGGAAGCTGATCACAGTCAGGGTGTTCTTAGAAATCTGGTACTCAGGAAAACATACAGAGAAAAAGCACTGCTCCAACTAATTTCACATCCTGGCTTATGTCTTTCTTACTGCAAGGTGAGGCTGTAAATCACCACCATGGGAAGAGTGTCCACTATAATTAATGTTATATAATGTTCTCCCTTCCAGTCCTGTGTTTTTGGTTGTTCATTGCTTTCTAAAGCTTTCACTTATTGATTTTGAACAAGGGAAAGAACTTTTGAACAACAATCTGTGGTTTTCTTTATTGCTAAACAATTTTGGTCCCTGATTTTAAAGGGCTCTGCTGCTCTCTGTACTGCTACTCTGCTACAGCTGTGGGTCAGCAGCTGCTATTGAGATTGCTGTAGATATTCTGAAGTAGATTTTTTTTTTCAGCATCCTCTTCTGCCTCCTTTGCTTGCCTTAAGGAGAGCAAGCTAACCTTATATTTTCACCCACTGGTGCTATCTGATGCCACAGCTGTAGCTGTGGATCAGCAGCTGCCATTGAGATTGCTGTAGATATTCTGAAGTAGATTTTTTGGGGTTTTTTTTAAATCTTTGAGCTCATGCTGGGGATGCTGAGCAGGTTTTGCAGGAAATTATCTGGGGGTATTTCCTGAAATAGCCCAAGATATTTCAGGAAATATGCTTGTCCTGTGATAAGTAAAAGAAGACTTCAGGTATCACCCATAATGTCTTGGGTGTCCTTGGACCATTGAGATTACTGAGGGAGTCATCCTGAAAAACTGCTGCAGAGTTTAGCCATAGGGTTCAACTTTACTATCAATGCATCTGCTACCACCTTAGAAATGGTCTAACATCTTCTAGACATAGGCAGGTGGAAAGACATAAGGTGGGCTCAGAACTGCAGAGGATATCTACTTCTGAACTAGCTGTCCTGAGCTGTACTGCAGCAAGTGGTGATGTAATATGGTCATTGAACTCCTTTCTAATGCAGGCATGAAAAGGAGGTTGCATGAATTGCTTCCTAAAAATAACCATCTAAAGGGAGAGTGCATCCAACATCTTAGGTGTCTAAGATACTCAAAGTGTAGGGAGCCATATTAATTCTGATCCACACCATCTTCCTCATAAGATCCCTAGGTTAACATGTTTACAGATTCTAGTTAGTCTCTTGCTTCTTCTTTTTTCATCTCTTTTTTTTTTTTTTTTTTTTTTGAACTGGAATCTCTTACACACATGAATAATGTTTAATCCAAGCAGGAAATGCTTTAAGCTGGGCTAGTCGATACAGCTGCAGACATAATTTAAACCTGATTCCCATTTTCACTTAAGTGGGATGCTCCATACAGTCCAGTAAGGATGTTCATGAAGTGACTTCCATGGCATTCCTGAAATTTCCTCTGAGGGAAAAAAGGGTTCTTAGGCAAACTAAGAGACAGAGGAGTCCAAAGCATCTCAGCTCATTGGGCCATCCTCTCAGACATAGTAAAGACAGAAATGAAGATACAGCAAGATAGGTTTTGCAGAGGGTACCCCTTGGTGTGTTCATTGCTTTCCTTTCCTTGCTCAGTCCTCTTCTTCCTCTCTTTCACAGATTCATAGAATGGGTTGGGTTGGAAGGGACCCTAAAGATCATCCAGTTCCAACCCTCCCACCATGGGCAGGACCAGCTTCCATTAGACATAGTTGCTCAAGGCCTCATCCAACCTGGCCTTGAACAGGTTCAGGGGTTGGGGGCATCCACAACCCCACTGGGCAACCTCTTCCAATGGCTCACCAGCTTCACTGTAAAGAATTTCCTCCTAATCTTCTGTATAAATCTCCTCTCCTCAAGCTTCAATCCATTGCCTATCACTACAAGCCCCTGTAGAAAGTCCCCTCCTGGCTTTCAGATAACTTTCAGGTAATTTACCTTCCTCCTCTTTAACTCTTCCTTATCTCTCCTCTTCCTGATCTCTCCTCTTCTGTATGCTATTCTATCTAACCTGTCACCCTTATCACACATACACACACACACACACAAAAAAGACTTTGCAACCCCCCCAAAAGCACTGTACAGAATGTGAAACTCACATACTTGTGCTTCTTTTCACTGTCCTGTGATGGGGCACTACATACAGGGACCATGAAGCTTTCAACGTGTGACTGCTACAATCTAAGTCAAGGACTTCAAGGTTAAGCTTGCTCCAAACTCACCACTGGGATGGTGGAAGTGTAAGTGTCCATGTTTGACAGCAGTATCTGTTTGTGCCCTTCCTGCCTCCCTGTTTAAAAATAGCCCAGCAAAAATAAAAGCATGCAGGTCACTGCTTCCAAGCCAGGTCACTGTGTCACCCCAGTTCAGGTCACGGGCAGCTCCTCCAGCCATGAAGAGGCTGTGCAGCAGGTACAAACTGGTTAAAGACAGTGCCTCGGAGAGAAATGTCAAAAATTAGCTGAAAAAGATAACAGTGAGGCAAAGAAAATCTGCTGATGGTACAAAGTTATTCAGACTTGTAAGACAAGGGCAGACTGTGAAGTATGACAAAGAGTGAGTGACTGGGCAAGGCAATGAGAGATGAAATGCAATGTAGATGTATGTAAAGTGATGCACAGAAGGAAAAGCAGTCCCAGCTCCACTTCTGTAAAGGTCTGTGAGGTTCATTAGGATTTGAAGAGGTCCAGAGAAAGGCAGCAAGGATGGTCTCTTTCTTTTCTGAGAAGGGAGTTCTGCACAAAGAGCATAGGCTGGAGCACCTCAGCTCGGACAGGAAACTTGGGGAGGATTTGACAGAGCCCAGAATAATTATGGGTGACATGAAGATTGACAGCTCAGTTTCCTTGCCCAAAATGAGGGCTGGGGACAACATATGCACGCATAAGGAGGAGGTTCACAACAAACCAAAGAGGTTGATTCTCCACACGGTGGGCAATGAACCTGTGGGACAGCTTGCCAGGGGTCATTGTGCATAAAACTTGCATGATACCAATGGGCAGCTGGATGAATACTGGCAAGAGGGCTACAAAGTGACTGAGGGACTGAGACACTGCCTGAGGAGGAGAGGCTGAGGGACCTGGAGCTGATTAGTCTGAGAGGGGATTTAATAAATGCTTATAACTATCTGAAGTCTGGGGGTCAGGAGGGGGGGACAGGCTCTGCTCACTTGCTCCCTGGGATAGGACAAGGAGCAAGGGATGGAAGCTGCAGCATAGGAGGTTCCAGCTCAACATAAGGGGAAACTTCTTGACTGGAAGGGTCTCAGAGCCCTGACACAGGCTGCCCAGAGAGGTTGTGGAGTCTCCTTCTCTGCAGCCTTTCAAGGCCTGTCTGGATGTGTCCCTGTGTGCCCTGAGCTGGATTGTCTGGTGCTGCTCTGGCAGGGGGGTTGGACTCCATGATCTCTTTGGGCCCCTTCCAACCCCTGACATCCTGTGAATTGCTCTCTGGAGAATAAAAATAGGAAAATCTCATCAAGATGAGGAAAGATCTTGATCTGCAAATAGTTTCAGTCTGAATATGAAAAAAACTTAGTTATTTTGCCCTTCCTTCAGTTGAGACCTGTTGATACTGATGGGCAGGAGGTGCTCAGCTAGATGGGCTGTTTGCCTAAGCCAGAGCATCTGTTTTTGCATTCACCTAACTATGGCCTCCTGAGGAGGAATTTTCCCTTTTGCTGTGTTTTGCAGTAATCACTGTGCAGGCTACCATACAAATACAAAGTCAAGAGATAGTCCTTATCCCAAAATCTTACCTTAGTAGCAAGATATAACCTGTGTGGGGGTAGATGGGAAGAAACCTAACCAAGGAACCAGTTCAGCAAGTTTTCAGACACTCTGCCTTTAACCATTTATGAGTGTGTCAATAGGAGCCAGGAGATAATTAGGTGGTTAGAGTGTATCTAAGCTGTGTTTTGTTAAGGCACTCTTCATGAATTTGTCACTGCTTTTTACTTCATTCTTGAACATTCCTATAGAGAATTTCATACTTCAGGGAATTTGTTGATAAGTTTGGGAATGCACTGAGGTGAAAAAAGCACTCTAACTGAAGGCAAACATCAGTGCCTTCAGGAAATACATCACCTCCAACTACCCAGCAAGACTCTGTATGCTCAGAAACACTTCATTCTGGTAGAAATACAATCTAGAAATGATTAAAACCCAATGATGCTAGCCTAAAAGTTCTCTGAGTAGATTAATTAGGATGAGCACAATCTGCTGTATATCAGGTTGTGTGTAATTTCATACCATGAAGAAGGAATGCAAAGCTGTGTGCATGTCTTAGTGCCCCTGTATGACCATAGCAATGTCCTGTGTGAGCTGATCTGTTTGCATAGATTTAGGTATTACTTTTACACTGACAAACAATGTCCATGTGTGAACACTCAGGTCTCTCAGGGCTGAGCTATCCCATTTGCTGTTTTCTTACCTTTCTCTTCTGCTTCCTCCATCCAAAAAAAAAAAAAAAAAAACCAAAACTCTTCTGTATTTTACAATCCTTAGACAATATTTTTTTTTTTTCCCCAGGACATTTCGGGGGAAATAATGAGCCAAATGGTTCCATGCAATTTAAAACCCCCAATATCAAAATAAACGTGAAGAAACTGAACGGGGAAGGAAAACAGTACTGCAACTTTTGTCCTCTGCTCAGCATTTTTGCTGTTCAAGACTTCCTGAGTGGTAAAATAGCTCAGCCACCCATGCAGTCAAGTCAGAGGGCAGAAAATTTTTATATTACTCAGATTTCCTCAAGGGGATGACCACGCTGTGACCTCTTTGCATTCTGTAAAGCTCTGTGACTCAGAGACGTTACGATGCTTCTATTTTAAAGAGTTTCTCCAGTGACCATTCAGGCTTTTCCTCTGTGACACTTTTCAACTCAAGGTGGGTAAAAGCATCTTGCCAGATTTGGTAACCTGGGAGGTCACTCTTAGGCTCCCAGTATTCACATCTGATTATCTGTAGGAGTCTGTTTTACTCTCCAAACTGTGCTTTACTTGTGTAAATTGATGCACTCAAGTAGCCTCACTCATTTCGAGCTCTGATGTAAATGAATGATTCTACTTACAGAGTCATCCCATCTGGGTTTTTTTGGTTGTTTTTTTTTTTTTCTCTAGTACAAACCTGGTAAGCCTTTTTTAATTAATCTGGCAAAAAAAAAAAAGTATAAAAAATTAAAAATCCTTTAAGGCGTGTAAAAAAACAACATGTCCCTGTTAAGAAAAAAAAAAAAAAAAAGAGAGAAGGAGAGGGAAAGAAAAAAAAAAGGATAGATGCATGGCTTGGAATATAGACCACAGATATTGCAAACAGCAAACAACCAATAAAGCAGGTGAGCAAACCATTGACATGAAATTTATTCCTATTTCCAAGAGTGAAGATTAAAGCCTCCTAGGATTAAAATAATACCCAAACAAATGTAGCTGTGAATTCCGAGATGAGATTTCATGGTGACAATCCCTGCAAGCTGAAATGAACAATTTTGCAGCATTGTCCTGATGTACTTCATTCTGTTGCCTTCTATTTTGGTGGGTTTGTTACTTAACAAACATAGCTATACACACATCAGAGAGAACATTTAGGAATCTACAGCAGATTTTCCTTCTAATCACATGTATCTAAACTGTGGGTAGCAGAAGAAACAGTGCTCACAGTTTAAGGAGCACAACCATTGACACAGCTCTTGCAGCTCGATGCCATGTACCAGAGTGATGATGGAGTTGTTTCCGAGGAATTGGAAGTAGAAACTGTAACCAGGAGGTGAACAAATGGAGAAATATTTGATCTATCAGCTAATTGTGACCTTCCAGTGTCTGAAGGAAGGCTGGGGAGTGACTATTGACAAGGTCTTGTCATGACAGGATGAGGAGGAATGGGTTTGAACTGGCAGAGGGGAGATTGAAACTGGATGTTAGGAAGGAGTTGTTTGCAGCGAGGGTGGTGAGACACTGGCACAGGTTGCCCAGGGAGGTTGTGGAGCACAGAAGCACTGAATGTGATCTTTGATGGAGCTTCTGTGCTCCACAACCTCCCTGGAGGTCTTCAGGTTGGATGAGAACCTGTGGGAGGTATCCCTGCCTATGGTGGGGACTAGGAACTGGATGAGCTTTGAGGTCCCTTCCAACCTAAACCATTCAACAATTCTCCTGTGGATGGCTACCTTACTGCTGATTGCATTGTAGCTTGGCACTGAGAGTTGGTGAAGAAAACAAGAAACACTCAAACCCAAAAGCTGTGTAGAAAAAACAGGGGAGAGAAGTGAGAAGTAACCTGAGTAGTCCCATAGTTTGCATGTCCCAAAAGATGTGGTGAGGCGTGGGACAGGTAATCATAGAATGGCTTGGGTT
>VWYK01026760.1:0-12136 GCA_013399775.1 Semnornis frantzii | reverse complement strand
ACAATGCTTCATACCACCACATCTCTTAGAAGAAGAATCAGATAACTGCTTCAGTTGGAAGAGCTCTCTAAGATCCAACCATCAATCCAGCACCACCATGGTCACTAAACCATGTCCCCAAGTACCATGTCCACACCTTTCTTGAACACCTCCAGGGATGGTGACTCCACCTCCCTGGGCAGCCTGTGCCAACTCATTCCAGAAAGAAATTCTTCCTAACCTCCAATCTAAAGACGCACCAGCCACAATTTCAGGCCATTTTCTCTTGTCCTATCACCTGACAGAGAAGATAGAGAGGCTTTAGAGTAAGAGTTTCCTCCTAGTGAAGGTTCAAATGCATCAGCAACCCTGTCATCAGAAACACAGAGTTAATTTGAAGGCACCCACTGCACCATCCACATTTGTTCCACTCACACACACATACCCCCTACAGCCATTCCAAAGCCTGGGAAGAACACTCTTCAGGATGTTGTTAAAATTAACCCCTGGGAAGAAAAAATAAAATTAATGGTCTTGCTATAAAAGCACTGCCTGGGGAGGTTACTGCATTTTAGGGTTCTGCTCTTGCTCTCATAACTATCAAGAGAGCAACTTGCAGGCCCAAAATAATTAAGAACAGAAAACTCAATTATCTGGTAAACTAAGATCTTAAACCACCACTCTAATCTAAAAGGGGAAGGTTGCACAGGGGAGGAGTTTTATTAGTTTCACTCAGGAAAAAAAAAAAAAAAAGAATAAAAGAGCAGGGAGCTTTTGCCTGCTCCTGAGCAAAGGTACATTGAGTCCAGTAGGAAAAGTTGGGATTTTTGAGTTTTCAATTGTATGTTGGTCCTCAAAGAGCTGTAAAAAAGCAAGCTTGACATGCTCAGCCAGACAGTTGTAAAGCTTTACACCTCAGCTCCAAAAGGGAAAGGTTAATCTCTGTTTCCTTAGGATGAATCCATATTTGCTTCCATCAAAGAGAATGAACAAAAAGCTGGAAAAAGGAGGAGGAGAAGGAGAACTGATCCACTGACAGCTATTTCTGCTGAGAAAATTATTCCTCAGCTTCCACCCAACCAGGGACAGAAACATCCATTTCCACTCCCTGTCTTGGCAAGGCAACAACTTGCCCCTTCCCCTCTGCCCACACACAGCAGTCCCTTTACCTGAAGTGTCACCACGAATTCAAAGAAATGCAGATGGCAAAGGAGACAGGGAGATAGACCAGGGTAAAAAGGTTTTAAAAAACACCAGGAAATAAAAAAGGAATTAAAAAAAGGAAATTCCCACTACTATTTATACAAGAACAATTATTCAGGGATAAGACAAAAGAAAGAAGAAACCCAAGACAGGCAGCAAAAGAGAAGTCAGTTATTAACAAGTCATTACCCCAGCACAGAGGCTGGCTCATGAGCTGGCATCCAGTCTCAGCTTCAGGGAAAAAAAAAAACAAACCAGGAGAAGCACTCTCCCATCACCATCTTTGCTCCTCTCCAGTCAAGCTGTTGCCATGAATTGCATCCTCCCACCACTCCCAAGAGTCAGCCACAGCTGACAGTAGCTAGGTCGTGCAGCTCCCCACTTCCAAGCGTGCTCCTGTGCTACAAAAACCCAGTTCCCAGGCTGCAGGATCAGGGGAGAGTGAATTTCTGCTTGCTCCTTGGTGCACGCCCTCAGCTAGAATTACTCCTGGACCATTAATACTGCTTATGAAACTGCATGATACATCTCTCATTCATCAGAATTGCCTTTTTTCTGTCCCTGGCTCCACTACGAGGAGCACTGTGCCCACATCCCTCCTCTCCATGCACCTCTGATCCAGTAAAATGGAACCATGGCACACATCTCCTCTGTGGACGGCAGCTCAGCAGCTTCTCTCCTGCTTCCACCTTCAGGCTCAACTGCTCATCATGCAAAACGTGGCTTTCAGGAGTGATTGTGCCAAACAGAACCCCGGGGTTTTCAGTAAGTTGTTTCAACCCTCAGTTTCTCCAGGGTGGTGTGATCTATAGGGAGAGGTTCTCAGAATTGATTCCATGGCAATTTGTGGCTGGGAACTCCAAAACCTTTCTTTTAATTGACAGATGTATGAAAGGAAGAAAAGCAATAAACAGAAGCCTGGAAAATAGTCTTTGAGTGATGTTCTCCTATTACAGAGATTTATGCAGCTGCTAGGAGCAGAAGTGAGTGCTCTGAAGTGTAATTACTACACAGAGTCACGCAGGATGTGCCAGACCCAAGGTATAAGCAAGCAGTCACTGCTTTAATTATGATCAAGTTTATGTACTTAGGCAAATATAAAACCCACTTTCGATTTGATATGTGGCAACTCTATCATCATAACAAGCTGGAGGCATTCACTTGAAACACCAACCCTGTTATAAGATATTGATCCAGCTACCTACAGGCTCTGCAGAGAGGCTGAGGGCTTCTTACTCCTCCTAAGTATCAGGGATACAGCTGGAGCTCCCAGTGGAGCAAGAACACAAACCGAGCAACTCCAGCAACCTGAACTCTGCTGGCTGAGGAAAATGACCTGGCAAAGGCACCTGCTGCAATCACCACCCAGGTCAGGATGGAGGATGCCACTAGTTTCTGGGGAAGGACCACCCACACTGCAGCACAGACACCCCCCAGCAGAGTCTGGAAGCATCCCAGCTGCCTGCCCCTCCCTCACCCTTCCCTGTGGAAATACGCTGCAAGAAATTTACCCAGGGATCAGAGCAAACATCTCAGTGACTTCCACAGAAGCAAGGGAAGACATTGCTTCCTTTGGTGACAACCAACCAACAGAATTTGTCATTTCAGGGGCAATAAGAGCAGCTCTTTCCCCTCCCTGCAAGTCTTCGTGCAACCATTTCATCACAAACTATTTGGAGCATTGACCAAGAGATCGAGGCCCCAGGAACTGAAAGAAAATAGAGATGCTGCTCTCGCAACTGTTCCTAAGAGAGCACTGAGCAGACAAAAAGTTCTCTGCAGAGAGCACACAAGGATAGGAAGGGACAGAGGAGGTTCTCCCTCCATCAGAACTGAGATCTAAACTCTCCCTCTACATCTCCCAGCTGTTGGCTAAGCTGAGACACTGCTACAGACCGAAGGCTTTGGGATTTGCACCAGAGCGTGCAGCCCCAGCTCTGTGCATCCTGCTTCTCCCCTGCCTCTCCGGAGCTGCAGCAGATCGTGGCAGCAGCAACTCGTGCCACAGCGAACGGAGGGAGCAAACTCGGCACAGCGCTGCGAGAAGCAGCTCCTGCTAGCGATGATCTCACTGCGCCTCCCCTGCCTGTCACGTTTCTCTCTTACCTCTGCTTTTTTAATACTTTGATCATCAGGTTTTCGGGGCAGGCGTGTGCGAATGCATTTTTAACCCACCGCGGCAGCCCCCGAGCTCTCCAGGCAGCTCCGTAACGCAGCTGCCAAACCCATCCCTCTGTGCACATATTCCCAGCACCCACACGGGGGGGACACCCATGCTCCCTACTTCCCAAGGGCCTTCAAAAGGCAGGGAATTCAACTATGTTGCTTGTATTTAAAAGCAAGAACGAGGCACACCTGCTGGAAGATNTAACACTAATTGCAGCACAGCTGTACCTTGTCCAGCTCATTAAAACGGCTGAAATGCCGTGCCGAGGGGCATGGTTTAGCACCAGACTTGTTAGAGAAGAGTCGGACTTCATAATCTTAAAGGTCTTTTCCAACCCAAACGATTCTACAAAAACGAGACCCCGCCTGGGTCATCACACCCACAGGGCACGGCTCACAACCCCATAGCACGTACTTCCAGACCCTTTTTGGGGGGGGACTATAACAGCCCTTGAGGCTGAGGGGCGACACTCTAAGGGTGGTTTTATAGAGCGGGACCGCCTTCAGCTGACGGCTCTGCTGATCGTACTCCTGCCAGGCACACGGCGCACCGCCTCGATGATCTTAACGGTTCTTTTACAGCTGAAACGATTCAGCGGTTCCAGGAAAGCAGCACCGGCTCTGCGTTCCCCCTGACACCTCACACCGGAGCCCCGGGTACAGCCACCGACCTATGCTGCCCTGCAGATCTGCTTTGCCCTTCGACCACTCCTAGATAGCAGGACATCCCCTACCGCTCCCCCAACATAACAAGACCCATAAAAGATCCGCTAATCCAGGAGGTTTCTACCCCAGAGACGGAACCACAAGGCTCTATTTGACCCTAACGGGATGCAACCGGGAGCGCCAAAACGCGGAACCCGGCGGTCTATCGGGAAAACGCATCTGCCCGCGCCCAGCTCCGCAGCGTCCCGCAGCCGCACAGGAGCTGCAAACGTTTCGCCAAGCACCCGAGCGGCCCCCACCCCGAACACGCCGCTTCCCCAGGCGAGTCCCAGGAAGGAAGGGAGGCAGCCCACAGAACTGAGAGGTCTCACCTGGCACGGGGCTTTCGGGGACCCACTTGGCTCCGGGCTGCAACACCTGGAAAGCGGCACGGACCGGGCGGCAAGCGGCTTCCCCCGCCGGCTGAGCGTCTCCGGGGGCACCGAGCAGCGCAGCCGCCAGCAGCAGCAGCGCTCCGCCGCTCCCCGACATCCTGCCGGGGCACCCAGCTCTACACCCCTGCGGCAGCCATCGCCCGCCGGGCCGCACAGGGACCGGGAAGCGGAGTTCAGCCTCTCCGAGCTGCGCAAGAACTGTTCTACGAGAGCAGAGCAGAGCTCCGCGCTCCCGGGCCAGCGGAACCGGCCCGGCTCCGCCCCACCCCGCCTTTATTTGCCCCCGCCCAATCGATCTCCAAGCTGATTGGTTGCCACCCTCCCCCCAACTGCCNTGTGGTGCTGAGGCCCATGTCCACCACTAAACCGTGTCCCTCCCCACCACCTCTACAAGGCCTTCACATCCCTACAGGGATGGGGACTCGACCACTGCCCTGGGCAGTCTGTTCTGGGGCTTGACAACTCTTTAAGGGGAGAAACTATTCCTGATGTCCAGCCTAAACCCCCTTGGTACTACTTGAGGCTCTCCCCTCTTGTCATAAAATCATTTTCAGTTACAAAAGACCTTTAAGATCATCTAGTGCAACTGTTCTCTAACCCTGCCAAATCTGGTGCTGAATCATAGAATCAGTCAGGGTTGGAAGGGACCAGAAGGGTCATCTAGTTCCAACCCCCCCCGCCATGGGCAGGGACACCCTACCCTAGATAAGGCTGCCCAGAGCCTTAAACACCTCCAGGGATGGGGACTCAACCACCTCCCTGGGCAACCCATGTCCCTTAGCACCACATCTCTGCCTCTTTGAAACCCCTCCAGGGATGGGGACTCAGTCACCTCCCCGGGCAGCCTGCGCCAGTCTTTGAGAACCCTTTCAGTGAAGAAGTTTCTTCTAATGTCCAACCTAATCCTCCCCTGGTGCAACCAGAGGCTGTTTCTTCTCATTCTATCGCCTGTTACAAGGCAGAAGAAACCGACCTCCACCTGGCTCCAACCTTCTCTCAGGGAGCTGTAGAGGCTTCCCTCAGCCTCCTTTTTGCCAGGCTGAACAACTCCAGTTTGCTCAGCCATTCCTCACATGACCTGTTCTCCAGACCCTTCAGCAGTGAAGCAGCTACCTAGTCCAGCCCAGCACTTTGCACATGGAGCATCTCTTAAGCCCTCACCATTCCTCACGCTGAACTGCAAGGCAGGGCTCAGTTAGACACATTACAGACAGCCCCAAGTCCCTTTGACTGACAGAGGAACCTCACATTCTGCAGTGACATCAGGGCAGTGCTCAGCACAGGCACCCGGGGCAGTAATGGAGACCTGGATAAGCAGGTCTCTGAGAGAGCTGTGGGGTGGGCACCCATGGGTGGGCACTGGGCACATTATCAGAGTAGCTACGTTGGAGAGAGGCAGCTGTCCTTGGGCAAGTTGTATTGGTTCACTGAGGCCATTTCCCCACCAGTTTCTAGCTGGAGCTGTTGGGAACCCTTTGCTCACCAAGACGAAGCCCCCACAGGGTCTGTGTTCCCCAGCCACAGTGATGTGGAGACTTTTGGGGCAGTCGGGATGGAGCCCAGCTCCACCCCCTAGCAAAAACTCCTTCTCACTGTTGGTGGTACACACTCAGGGGGAAGGGCCCACGCTGCTTTTGCCCAACAGGCAGCTCTACCAAGTGGGGCTGAGGCGGTGAGGAGTGATGGAAGGCTCCTTTAAAAAAGCAAGGACTAGGTATGAAAAATTGCCAAAACTCTGTTTGCCCAGGCTGTCTCCTCATTGCCTGCATGATGCTGCTTCTGCAGAGAAAAAAAAAAAAAACACCAGGGAGGGAGTGAACATTAACAGGAGAACAGAGGGGAAAAAAAAAAAATTCTATTTTTCAGTGCAAATCCAGGATCAAATTATTGCTGGTGGCTCACTACCAGCTCTTTTTCACTCTGAAATTTTGAAAGGGGGTGAAATATGAAAGTTCAGCCTGTGTATTTGTTCAAAGAAAATGCCTGCCAAGAAAGAGATTGATAAAATGTATTATGGGTATGAGACGAATCAGCTGGAATGTGCACTGTGTCCTGTTGGCTAATCAATTGTAGAGTTAAATGTAGGCAGTGGCTGGACTTGATGGTCTTGGAAGTCTTTTCCAACCCTAGTGATTGCCCTGCACCTGGATCAGGGCAATCCCAAGCACAAATATAAGCTGAGTGGAGAGTGGCTTGAAAAGGACCTGGGGGTGTCAGTTGGTGACAAACTCCCCAGGAGCCAGCACTGGTCACTGGCAGCCCAGAGGCAGCTGTGTGCTGGCTGCATCCAAAGCAGAGAGAGCAGCAGCACAGGGAGGGGATTCTGCCCTTCCGCTCTGAGAGACTCCACCTGGACCACCGCATCCAATTCTGATGCCTCCTGCACAAGAAGGACATGAAAGTGCTGGAGAGGGTCCAGAGGAGGCCACAAAGGTGATGAGAGAGCACCTCCCTTATGGGGACAGGCTGGGAGAGTTCAGCCTGGAGAAGGCTCCAGGGAAACCTTAGAGCAGCCTCCCAGTACCTGAAGGGGGCTGCAGGAGAACTGGGGAGGGACTTTAGACAAGGGCTGGGAGTGACAGGCCAAGGGACAATGGCTTTGAGCTGGGAGAGGGGAGACTGAGACTGGAGATTAGGAAGAAATTCTTTAGTGAGGATGGTGAGACACTGGCACAGGTTGCCCAGGGAGGCTGTGGATGTCCCCTCCCTGGAGGTGTTCCCTGCCAGGTTGGATGAGGCCCTAAGTAACCTGGGCTGGTGGGAGGTGCCCCTGCCCATGGCAGGGGGATTGGAACTGGCTGAGCTTTCAGGTTCCTTCCAACTTAAACCATTGTCTGATTCTGTGCGATTCCGTAACTGTCAGAGCTTGTTGCTGTCTGTTTATTCTATCAAGCAAGGCTGACAAAACTGACAGTGACCAGGCAGCAAAAAGCTTTGCAGGAGCTGGGAGGAATACAGAAACTCAATTTGGCTCAGAGGTGCAGGTGCTCCACGGTGCAAGCTACACCCGGTTGCAGCAGAGCAACGAATGGGTGGACGCTCAGTGATGCAGGTGAGGATTCCCTTATGCTTTAACAGCCATGGTGGTGTTGGATTGTCAGTTGGACTTGATGACCTTAGAGGTCTTTTCCAAGTGAAACTATTCTCTGATTGTGTGATTCTTTCTCTGATTCTTTGATCCTTTCCACATTTTCCTCCCTCCTGGTCCCTTACACAAAAAGCTGTCACACACGGGAGCTGCCTCTCACCACAGAGTTAGCAACGCAGCTTCTCTGCATCTCCTTCATTGACTTGGTGATGGATTTGTTATGTTTATGCAACAGTTTGGGGCTCTGGAGCTTGAGGATTGCTTTAGTGCTCAATTGGACTGAATAGCAGAACACAAAGGGTGGTGCTGGAAGCGCTGCTCTCTGTAGGCTGCTGCAATCTACCTGAAGTTTATGGTCTGAATTACAGTTGTCTAAAAGGCACTCAAGCAGCTCCTGTGGTCGTCTTCAAACCTGTTGTGTGTATTTCATTTAAGTGCAGGAGGCTTTTACTGTTCCAGGTAAGTACACAGATACTGTCAAGCAGGTCATTACAGCAAAGAATTGCACCCAGTGCCAAAGAGGTGGCTGCTAGGAATCTCTGCTAAGATGAGGGTGTCCCTTTTCAGGCTGAATTAGAAAACATTGTTACTGGTCTTTACTGGATCTGCCTTCATGGTGGAGTCTGTCATTATCTTGACAACGACTCCCTGCAAAATAAAGTTTATTCAGCAACAGGGAGTTATGTCAGAAGTGAGTTCCTGAGCCCAAAGGATGC
Source organism: Semnornis frantzii (assembly GCA_013399775.1). Taxonomy (NCBI): domain Eukaryota; kingdom Metazoa; phylum Chordata; class Aves; order Piciformes; family Ramphastidae; genus Semnornis; species Semnornis frantzii. The sequence goes on along the minus strand of VWYK01026760.1, from coordinate 3,884 downwards.
TCTCCAGCCCCTGCCTGCAGAGGCATTCCCAGTGTGATGATTGTGGATGCTTCCTCCTCCAGCAGGACTACAGCAGCCCAAAGAAAGTCTGAAGCCTTTTTCCTGAGTGCTGCACATCTGTACGGCTTGGCCCTTTGATGTGGGAGGGTGGCAAGTGCAGGTTTGTCCTGGAGGAGAAAGCAAATGACTTGCTCCAAGATCAGAGGCAAAGTCACTGGGTTAGTTATCTGCCAGCAGACACAGTGAGAGCCAAGTCATTGTCTCATATTCACCTGATAATTTCCCTTGTTACAACTGCTCACACCATAAAAATCTCACTTAATCATCTACCTGCCTCAAGCCTGTAAGTAATGAGAGGCAGGATGGTGTGTAGCTGATTTTATCAAATGCCCTTACGGAGTTCTCCACTGGGAAAACCCTGAATCAATTAAAACACCAAGAAGAGATGGACAAGGGGGGTTGGTGCTCCCCAGCAGATGCTCACCGAGTTATCGACACAAAGCAATTCCACTGTGGAAGGGGTGGATAGAATCATAGAATTATCAGGGCTGGGAGAGACCTCAAGGATCATCCAGTTCCAACCCCCCTGCCATAGGCAGGGACACTTTCCATTAGATCAGGTTGCTCAGAGCCACCTGGCCTTAAAGATCTCCAGGAATGAGGCTTCCACCACCTCCCCGGGCAACCTGTGCCAGTGTCTCATCACCCTCATGCTGAATAACTTCTTCCTAACATCCAACCTGAATCTACCCTCTTCTAGTTTTGCTCCATTCCTCCCAGTCTTATCACTACCCAACATCCTAAAAAGTCCTTCCCCAGCTTTGCTTTAGGCCCCCTTCAGATACTGGAAGGCCACAATGAGGAGGTCTCAGAGCCTTCTCCTCTTCAGTCTGAACAGCTCCAACTCTCTCAGCCTGTCCCCATAGCAGAGCAGCTCCAGACCTCAGAGCATCCTCATGGCCCTTCTCTGGACACCTTCCAGCACCTCCAGATCTTTCCTGTCCTAGGGGCTCCAGCACTGGGCACAGTGCTCCAGGTGTGGTCTCACCAGAGCAGTGCAGAGAGGCAGAATCCCCTCCCTGGCCCTGCTGCAGCCCAGGCTCTGGTTGGTCTCTGGGCTGCAAATGCACACTGCTGGCTCATGCTGAGCTTCTCATCCACCAGCACCCCCAAGTCCCTCTCCCCAGGACTACTCTTGAGCCAGTCACTGCCCAGCCTATATCAGTGCTTGGGTTGATGAGCTCCATGGGGACAAGGTCAACTGAGGAAATCATCATAGAATCATAGAAGTGTTTTGGTTGGAAAAAACCTCAAAGATCATCAACTCCAACCATTGGACTTAACCCCACCACAACCATTGAACAATGTCCTGAAGTGCCATGTCTACATGGTTTTTGACCACATCCAGTAATGGTGATTCCACCACCTCCCTGGGCAACCTATTCCAATGCCTGACCACCCTTCTAGCTGAGAAGTTTTTCCTAACATCCAATCTAACCCTCCCCTGGTGCAATTTCAGGGGAGGGTTCTCTCTCCTTCCATCACTTGATACTAGGGAGAAGAGCCCAACCTTCACTTCACTGCAAGGGGAGAACAGAAAAACCCTGGAGCACCTCTTGCCACACCTGCATGTTTTTCAACAAGTACCTGGCAGCCTACATGGGCACATTTGGCTTGGCCTCCTCATCCCTGCTGCAATCCCATCCTGCTGACCATGGCCCAGTGCTGCCTTGCCTGAGAACCCACACATCCTGCTGAAAACAGGAGCTGCAGGCAGTGATGGCTTCTCCTTGTCAAAATGGCCCTTTCCATCTTACTCTTCACCCTCCAAAAGCTGCATTTTTAGGGTTTCTTAACTATTTGTGGAGGAGGAGAAGGGAGAAGCTCTTTGCTGTGTAACAGCACTTGCATGTTGACTGATGGGAGAAAGAAAAGTGCATTTGCCATCGGGCACCGGGGGAAATGATGGATTGCCAGGCAGCAGGCATCCCTCCCTGCCTTGGCAGGATATTGCATTCCATGTGCCACACAGGCACGCTGATAGATCCATAAAGCACTAGCCTTTTCCTCACCCTAGCAAGCAGTGGCTGATAAATCACCAGCTCTCTGGAGTTTGGTGGGAGCAGATCACACAGCAGAAGCAGAGAAGCCTTCAGAGCATCTCTTGAAGACACTGTGAATGCCAGTGGAGCTGTGTCATGGTAGGCCTAGGCAGGCCAAATTGGGCTTGTACCTCTGCTGGCTTGCCCAGCCATGTGTTTCTGCTCTCCCTCTTGCTGTTTTTGGGAGAGCAACCGTGGGAAAGGGGACAAAGGGCCTGGAGCCACTAAGTCTGGGGTCTGTGGCCTGCCCAAACCCTGCTATAGACAAGGTGCACAGGGTTGCCTTGTGCAAGGCTGTGTTCTGCCCAAAGAAGGGTAAAGCAAGCCTATGGCTTCACCCAATGTGACCAAATCTTGGCTAACTGCCATTTCACTGGCTATCCTGTGTCCAAAGGCCCATTGGTCTCAGGCTGTATTGGATCAAAGGAGATGAGCAGGAAGCACAGAGGCCTTTGCCATTCCAAGGTGTGTCTGTGCCTGCTGCCTCTGATACCTCCACGCATTTGGCCTGCACAGCCGNCCAAAAGCCTCTTGGAATTATTAATTGCCTTCTGCCCTGAGCAGAAAGTAGCTCCTTGTGTCCATCTAGAGAGCAAGCAGCCTACTGGCTGCAAGCAGTGTACTGACCTCAAAGCCTTCTCTGCCAGTTTAAATCGAGTTTAATTAATGTTTATATTTAATAGTTATTTCCAGATTCTGTTATAACCTGTACATAGTTTCCATAATGTTGCAAAGAGCCTGTTAATATTATTATTAAATGGTGATGGGGGTGATGCGAGTTCTGAATATTTAATATTAATAAACTGTTAACATTTTTATATATCATCTCGCATTAATTCATTACCCCATCCCATTACAAGCTGCACATCAAGAATGCACAAAGCACTTTGCCTACCCAAAAATGAGATACTTCACAACTGGAAGGTGTTTGGTTTGGGGGTTTTTAGGGGTTGGGGGGTTTTTTTTGTGTTTGGGGTTTTTTGTTTGGTTGGGTTTTGGGTGTGTTTTTTTTGCAAGTATGTGCCCATTTCAGTCACACTCACATTATGCCTCCTAGAGCCTTGGAAAAATCTCTGTCCTCTAGCCCTAGGGATCTCCCTCTTTTTGCATAGAGTCTGGAAAGGCTTCTCTTCCATCACAGGGACATAAAACTTCCTGAAACTGCAGAATATTTCATGGGGTAAAATCCCAGCCTGAACCAAACCTTTCCAAACCAGTCCTCAACTGTGCATGAGACTCAGTTTTTAAAGGGGTACACAGAATCCCAGCAAGGTAGGGTTGGCAAGGGACCTCTGGGGATCATTTAGTTCAACCCTTCTGCTAAAGTAGGATGATCCAGAGTAGATTGCCCAGGATTGCACCATCCAAGTGAGTTTGGAATCTCTCTAGAGAAGACTCCACAAAGCTCCCTAGGCAACCTGGTCCAGTGCTCCACCACCCTTAAACATGAGGAAAAACTCTTTTCCTTTAGGCGACAACTCCTGTGTTCCAGTTTGTGCATGGCTCACCAACCAGATACCAGAAGAGTTTTGCTTCCTCTGTGAAACCAAAAGCACACAAACACATGATGAGCCTTAAAAGCTCTTCCACACACTCCCCGTCTCTGGAGGACCCTGTTCATAGTATGAAGGGATGAAACACACAGTATGTCAGAGTTCAGAGCATGCTGCTCATGGCACGTGGGCAGGAGAGAGGAAGGATGCTCATCACACTCCTCAGCACTGCCCAAGCTCCAACTCCTGTCTCTTCTCCAGCCCAGGCTCCAGCTCCTGTCTCTTCTCC
>VWYK01026759.1:15161-26783 GCA_013399775.1 Semnornis frantzii | reverse complement strand
CTATGATTCTATGACATGGAGCTACTTTTTCCCACCACTCCCTGAATCTACAAATTGAGAGCAATGTCTATTGCATATGTACATGTATGTAGGATGCACATGAAAAGTAAAATTATGAGCACTCACACAGAATGGCATTGAAAATATGACAAAAAGTAATACTAACAGAAACTCCTTTATTAACAGAGAAAGAAAATGAAAATAAATTGAGGAAAATGGCTCTTTGTCTGAATTCGTAATTCTCTCTCTCTCTGAAATCAAAAGAAGCCTTGCAAGGGTAGTCTAGTTTGGTGAAATATTTGCTTTCTCTGCTCACATCACTGGAAGGAGAATCTGGGAAGAACCAGAAGGGAAATTGCCATCGTATACTGGATTTACACATTCAGCCTCAAAACTACACTTGTAGAAAAATGCTCCCAGTGATGCTTTGAAAAGATCAGTGCCTGGTTGGGGAGAGCAGCAGGGGTTCTGCAGATCTGTCTGGGAAGGTTGCTGCTCACAAGTGTGTCCCTAACACTGAGATCTGGTGTGGGGAAGGATCTGTGCACACTCAGCAGCTGTCTGTGGGGTTCGGGGAGCCAGAAGGACAACCCAAGACCCACTTGCAAAGGGGATCAATACCAACCTGATTTGAGACTAATTCAGCCCATCTCTACTGCAACAGAACAGTGAAGGAACCTTTTACTTTTTATGTTTCAGTCTTTTGAAAGTTAAGAAGTGGATACCTTTCTTTTCCTTACCCTTTAAGTTACATCCAATGTGCAGCCATAGAAGTGGTATCATCAGGGGCATATTCTACTATCATTGTATCAAAGAACAAAAATATTTACTGGAATAATCTGCCACTCAAGATACTAACTAAAGTAGATTTTTGATATTCAAACCAGGTCTGGGTGCTTTTAGAAAATGATTGATTTGGGAAAAAAAAAACAAACCAGGACTGGCTCCAAATAACTGTGTTATTACAGCTGTACATCAGCAAAGTCATTTGCTCTTTTACTCTCTATCTTTTGTAAGCTTTGCTGTTAGAAACCCAAACCAGCATAAAATGCTTGCCAAGGGAAGAGAGGAATGTATTCAGATTTAATCTAGTGATTACAGTTCACTCATTGGGAACAGTTCCTTCATCAAGGCCATCAGGTGAATTATTAACCTCTTCCATCCACGGATAGAAAAATACCTTCAGTCACGAGGAAGCAAAAAGAAATTACAGGGATAATCTGCAAGCACATTGGAAAGGCACACAGCAAAGCTCGCTCTGTAGCAGACAATACAAGGGGTAAAGGAGGCAGAAAAGTGCTTGATGCCCCATGGGGCTGACAAGGTGACCATCCTGATAGGAGCAGTGACCTACCTCCCAGTATTCTGGCACCTCTGTATTGCAACATGCAGCAAGAAAAATGTTCCTGGGGAAGTGTTTCACTGAAGTGAGCCACCTAAAACGTGGCCTGGTTGCAAACGAACTTCTGCTGCTCTCATCCTCCAGAAGAACAGGAAGGCTGCTGCCACCTGCTAGCACGGAGCAGCAGTAAGCACTCCTCACAGGTTACTCTCAGGGTTACTATGACCAGACCTTACCAGTTAACCTCCTGCTATCAGCATGTGTCTGGCATGCCTCCATCCCCTGGAGTTCACCCTGGCGCTGGTGTGACCAGTCGTTTCAGCAGACCACTGGTTTCAAGCAGATGGGGAGCAGGTGTAGAACAGGTAAAACAACTTCTGAGCAATTAAATCAACACATAAATAGAACTGCAGCTAGCAGGCACACACTGATGCCCCTTCTAGCTACCCCTGATACTGGTCTCCAGTCTCCGACACAGGTAAGAGAGGCATTTCTGGGTGCAGGCTGTGGGACAGGGACTTTGGCTGTGCTGGGGGACCAGCAGTATTATTTAGACTTTTCCCAGGCAAAGGCTTCTTTGGTCCAGTGAAGCCAAACAAGGTGATGGGATGACTCTGGCAGTGGTGGGAGGAAGGTAAAGAAATCTGTGCTAGGAAGGCTGGAAAATGAAGGAGTAAATGGTGTGTGTTGGTAAATAAGGATTGAGGCAAATTTACAGCATTTTTAAAAGCATGTAAGGGAAAACAATCAGAAGCAAAAAACAGTTTAAACAGAATGAGAGATTAAAAAACCATGTTCATCAAAGTGTCTTCCCTCCCCTGCCTTTAGCAGGGAGCCAGTCACTCCAAATGGAAGCACCCAGCAGCAATACCTGGCAGCACTTCACCAGAATCTACAGAACCCCCAAAAAACTTGGGTCTGTCTGCAAGGAGGGACAACTGCTGGTCACATTAAAGCCATCACTCATTTCAGAATGCAAATCGCCCTCACATAAACCAGTACAAACCCAGCAGATGCTTTACATATCTCCTTGAGTCATATTTTGTATTTTGCTGTTGCGTCAGAGTGCTGGGAGGTTTGAGAATAAAAACTCCTGAAGGCAACTACGTTTGACTAAGCAGTCACAGAAAGTCAGCTTTGGCCTGTGTACTTTTTAAGAAGTAAAATAACCACTCAAAAGTATGGGGGGGAAAAAAAAAAACAAACCTAACTGTGCATCAGCACTACGCAAGGAAATTTTACCTCAGAAGCTAAGAAAGCCTGTGGCAGCCACCACTGCCTGCCGCCAGGCCTGCTGCATCCACTGACCATGGGAAGCTAGCCCTAAAGCTTGGGGAGCTGAGCATCACCACGGCTCAGGCACCACCTCCAGTCCCAGCTGCTGAACAGGTCACAGTGGTCACGCTTGAGGCAGAAGTGAGGGGGGGTTTGTTTTGGTTTTTTGGGGGGGTTGTTCGTTTTTTCATTTCAAAACGAATCTGCTGACAGAGACAAAAGCAAAGCAGGACGCACCTCAGCCACACCCAGCATCACCTCACTTCTGCAACTACTCTGTTCCAAAAAAACAGACACGAGCAGTGGGGCTGGGTCAGACTTCGAAACAGTGCTGCACAGACTGAAAAGGGGGGAAAAAAATAAGAAGAGGGGAGAGGGGAATCATTGAAATAAGAGTCAGCAGTAGGTCACACTTTACACATTTTAACTAGTTATATTAAAGCAGAGTGTGGTTGCTCCCAAACTGCGTTTACTGCTTTCGAATCCTAGTTTAGAGCTCAGAGGTCTCTCAGCAGAGAGAACTTTCTGCTTCTAATAAAAATTCCCATCTGCCTCACAGGTGTGAGCCAAAATAAGGGCAAATGGAAAAAGAGGAACAGTCCTTGCCTTTAACACGATCAATACAACTGCCAAACCCCAGCATGTATTTAATAAATGCAATGTAGATTATTTTATTTGACCTTCTGTTCACAAAATAATTTTATTATATGTATGAAAGCAGCATACAGGCAATAAAATTATGAAAACATTCACAATACATAAATACACAGACCTGATGCAGGATGTATATAGTCCATTAGACTTCAGATTTTTTTTTTTCCCTCTCAGTTCTCTTTTCCTTACAACACATTTCTTTAATATATGTAGTGAAAAAAAGTTGCTCCAAAGGGTATTTTTCTCCCATTCAGAAAACAAATAGCTTTCTTTGAATGCTGCTGAGTATTAACATCCAATGATTCTGGTGCTAACGTTCACTGATTGCTTTTGGCATTACCAAGGGGAAGCAGCAGGGAAGGACAACGGGAAAGTAGCAGTTTCTTTTTTGTTGTTTTTTAATTAAACGTTGGCAACTTTTTTGGAGCTCACAGGATGGTTTGGGTTTTTTTGAGATGGGGGCTGCAGTTCCATCCACGTTTAAAAATGTCTTGATCCAAAACGGTTATGAGGCACTATTCCATATGGAACGGACTAACGACATGGCAATTACTAAAAGGTAACATCCTCCTGGTTTCCAAAGTAAAGCACCAGGTACCTCACTTTTGACTTCTGACTGTGATACAGTAGCAGACAGACAGCATGACCCTGGTGGCACTGCAGTAGTACAGATGATACCGAGGTTTGGCATGTTTACTACCATAATAACTGATTGTGTTTGTTCAGAAAAGATATCCAAGACTTGAAATAAGAAAAGCCTGAGAAAGCTGTTTATCTTACATAAATACAAAACCATTATATACTAAGAATTGTTATCTAAGAAGCTTTTCTCCTCAAATTGGATTCTTCTTAAGGTTGTAGTCATATTTAAGGTTATTTACAGATCCACAAACTCGACATTCTAGCAAAGTCTTTGTAACATGAAACTTCTTAAAAATAAATAGCAGCAATTTCTTTTGTTTCTGTAAGGGAGGAGAATTCACAACTCAGTCAATGCTGTTCCTATTTTTGAAAGAAATCTCACTTTAAAAAAAAGAAAAAAAAAAGGAAAAATTAAAAGAAAAAGAAAAAGCCCACAAGCAAACAAACTCCACACAGCATCAGTTTTGTTGATTCCTTCATTTCTTGCTGAGCTTCTTAACATTCCTTCATTCCCCTCACTGGCACTCCAAACTATCAGAGCCTGTAATAAAGTGCTGACTGGTTGACTGGTCAAGATGCAGCTATGACACTCCAAAAATATCCCATTATTTAGACATCTTAAATAACATAAATAAAGCTAGATCTGTTATAACATGAAAAAATATCAATTTAAAACAATAAATAAATAAAACCAGTACCAACATATTACTTCCCAAAGCTTTAAAAATAACCATTCTCATTATAAGGCTCAATTATTTGTCAGAAATAATTTTAAGAAGGCATCTACCTACCTTTACAATCCCTCAGTCTTTAATTAGGACCTGTTAACACCCACTATCACAAGACACAGGATTCTTTTAACTTCTAGTAAACATTAATCTTTAAATACTTAACATTTATCTTTTGCCTCATTTTAAGCTAGAAATTGGTTTCTCTGGGTAAAGAAGAAATAGTATTTTCCTTGTCACTGCACTGTATCTATTTTTTTTTTTTATTTTCCTCAGTATGAACAGTACATTCTAAGATCCCCTTCTATTTTTATTTTTTTTTTAGCCAATTTTCAGTATCTATTTCTGTTTATCAGTTAAAATGTTAAATTTGCTTTGAATGCCAGGAAGATAAATTCTGGGCTCAGTGTAAATGATTTCTCCCTAGATCTTATTTTTTTACCAAAATCACCTCAGGTTTTTTTTGTTTGTTTTTTTGTTTGTTTGTTTGTTTGTTTTTCTAAAGGGGGAAAAAAAACATTATTACAACAGACACTGTTAGGTCTTGCTAGGTAAACTTTACTGTTCAGATTTTGTGCTGTCCATTTTGTGTAATGGGATTGATCTTCTCTAATGAAACATCAGCTTCATAATCCAAGATACCTGACAGTGCTGGAGACATTTTCTCCAAGGTCTTAGACAGTTCACCCTCTTCTTCCTTTTTGAGAGGCTCTTCTTCTGGACAGATAATTGCATGTGGAATCAGATAAACCAGATTAGATTCTTTGGGGCTGGACCCTTTGGGCTCATGTTGGCTAGAAAAAACGACTGCTCCGTTATTGTTAATACTAACAGTCTCAATAGCATTGCCGGACATAGGGCAGAGCCTGTAGCATCCTAGCAGGGTCGAAAATGCCTTGCGGAAATCAGCATTGAAGGCATAAATAATGGGGTTAAGGGAAGAGTTAGCCCATCCAAACCAAATAAAAACATCAAAGGTAGTAGAATCAATGCAGAAAGCTTCTGCTCCCTTGGATGGTTGGGTAGGCTCACAGAAGGGAATCATGCAGTTCAATACAAAAAATGGCAACCAGCAGCACACAAACACCCCCATGATCACTGACAAAGTCTTTAAAACCTTCGTTTCTCTCTTGAAGGACATTTTGAAGTTGCTCTCTGGTTGCTGGCAGTCCATACTGCTTCTGTTGCCACTCGTGTTCTGGCAGTTCTTGGCATGCACTGCTGCTCTCTCCAAAGCTGAGATGCGTCGGATTTGCTTTTGAGCAATTCTGTATATCCTCGTGTAAGTCACTATCATGATGGCCACAGGTATATAGAAGCTAATTAGAGAAGAGGAGATAGCATACATCCTGTTTAGGCTAGAATCACAGTTGTCCATGCTTGCACCTTGTAAGCTGGCATTTAGGTCCAAAATGCTTGTGGTTGCAGCCTTGTGCCAGTTCAGCTGCACAGGGATGAAGGAAATCAACACAGATAAAGTCCACGCCACACTGATCATGATAAAGGCTGCCTTGGGGGTCATTTTCCTCTCGTACCTAAATGGGCTGGAGATGGCCCAGTATCTGTCCACACTAATGACACAGAGGTTTAAGATGGAGGCTGTTGAGCACATAATATCAAAGGCCACCCAGATGTTGCAAAATGAACCAAAAGGCCAGAAACCAGCAATCTCAGCCACAGCTTTCCAAGGCATGACCAAAACTGCCACTAGGAGATCTGACACGGCCAAGGAGATGACGAAGAAGTTGGTCACCTTGGACCTGAGGTGGCGAAACCTAATGACAGCTGCGCAGACCAGCGTGTTCCCGAGCAGCGTGGAGAGGATCAGCAGCGATAGGAAGCAGCCCGTCAGGATCCGAAAGGAAGAGTCCCTTTCCACCAGCAACCCTTCCCCATCCATAGTGGTGTCGTTCCAAGTCATAGTTTCTCCTGAGGGAAAATCATATCATGATTTTCATGACGACATCAGTTCCTTTCCTTGCAGGGTTCAGACAATCATTAATTACTCATCACCAAACAGACCAAAGGTCCTTTGTTACTGTCCCTTCACTCCCAGATGGACTTCACACACTTTGAATCATCCTGAGCAACACTGAAAGCTCTATGAGCAGAAACTGAAAATGCACAGATAGTTCACATTGCAGACTGGTTTTTAAAGTCATCCCTTCAGAAACGCACTGCACCATCCCAGCATGAAGTAGTTTGATTCAGACAGCTCACCTGTGAACGTTCTGCTGCTGTCCTCTGTAAACACACCCCACAGACAGGAAAGCAATCACTTTTCCATGCTTCCATATATTCCCACTTAAATAGGCTATTGATCAAGTGTTTCCTCTGTCCATTGCACTAGCCCTTCGTATTTACCGAAGTGTACTACACAAGGTGCTTTTTCTCTAGGTTCCTAAATGTCTCACTGACGAAACACTCCATCCTCCTCCTTGGCACACTCCCCTTACAAAATACATCAATTCTCTGTTTCTGGGTAGTGTCAGAAAGAAAATCTTCACTTTGTTTCAAACTGTTTTACACTTCTGGGACAAAGAAAATAAACATACGGTAGGCGTGTTTAAAAGGTTTCCAGTAAGAAGTACCTCAGTGTTTAGTTTGAGTTAAACAAGAAATGCTGGCTCCTACCTTTCACCTCTTAACTCTTGTTTTGCTCTGGGATGCAGGGCCGTCTCTCCTCCTCTTTTAGTTTTGGAATTGCATAGAAAATCTTATGTACAAAACCACCACAGAAACACTGCATTGCATCAGGTGTGTGTGTGGTTTTCTCCCTGAAATTGCAGATTGGCAGAGGAAAAGGGAAAACGGGAGCCAGCAGTCTGACCATCGGGAGTTAGCTTTCAAGGGAGCAGCAGGTCTGTCCCGTCAGGCGGTGGTGACAGACTCCACCGTCTTGTGCCCAGTTACTTCCATCCCACGGGCCCTCCTGATCACCCTGCAAACTTTGTTAGCCGGATCAGTCCCAGTCACACTTTGTACATCCTGTCAAAGTGGCACATAAGGGCAAACCATCCCAGACAAAAGGCACGGTATTCCCAACACTGGCAGGAGCTGAGTACCAGTTCTTTCTTCTGTGTCTCACTGGAAGAAGAAAGCAGGGTAAGAGGAGGAGAAGGACCTGAGTACCCACGCCGGCGGTGCCCGCAGTGAGTTCCTCCTCCAGCGGGGACAAGTCGCTTCAACAGTGTGCTGCCAGGTTATAGCTCTCCATATCTACCCCGGAATAATCCCACCTCCAGCTCAGCGGGGCTGCGCTCCAAGGATCGGCTCCAGCTTTTTCCATGCTTTTTCCCGTCTCAGAACGGCGCAGGCAGAGGCAGCTCCTCAGGCTCTCCCGCAGCCTGCCCCGGGCCGCGCATCCTCGATACCGGCGGGTCAGGGCGGCGAAGCGTTTCTTCTGCCCGGGGCAGGGCTCGGCAGCATCTCCCCTCCAGCAAACGTCTAGCTGCCTGGCTTCTCCCGTCTAAAGGATTAAGACAAGGGAAAAACAGACATGGAAGCAGGCGGCAGGCAAAAAGCAACTCCCCTTCGCCTCCTCTATCATCTTCGGCCAGGCGCAGCTTCAGGGCAGCCTCTCTCGGCTTTTCTGCCTTCCTGAGTGATAAGGTCCCGGCCAGCCAGACAGCCGGGGCGAGAGGCAAAGCCGGGCTCCCGGAGCCGTGGGGCTGTAGTTTAGCGCAAACGGGATTACTTTGCCCAGTCCTGAGCTCCGGGACGCCCGAACGCTGCGCGATGCGAGACAGCCGAGTTCAGTTAACGCATGCGGAAAGTAAGTACCGGCGCCAACTCCGGGCTGGGCGATGCTAGGGGCGGGCTGCAGGCCAAAGCACCTGCGGCTTCCCCAGCTCGGAGGCACGCTCGGGAAGCGGGGGGCACCCGGGACCCTTCCCGGTACGGCGGAGAACGAAGGGGCAGCAGCGCTGCGGTGCTGACCGACGCGGGGCGGACCGGGTTGGCGGGGGCTGNCCGAGCCCCTCCGCGCCGCCCCGCGGAGGCGGCAGCCGGTACACAGGGCAGCCCCGAGAGGCAGGGCTGTACCGGGAGCTCCGCGTCCCCCCCGCCCCTGCCCGGCCCAGCCCCGCCACCAGACAGCCCCGGGTACGTGACACAGGACGAAAGGCCATCGCTGTCCCTGCGGGAAATGAGCCGAGTGATGCCCAAATCCCTGGTTACTAGGTTCGGTCGCTGCCTGAGGCTTCGCGTCCTGTCTAACTTGGCGGGATATCAGCTGTGGGTACAGCAAACGAAAAGCTGTCCCCGGCTCATCGGGGCCGCTGAAGGCCCGGGATGGGCACCTCCAGTGGGAGATGAAGCTGGTTTCGTGTCTAGTGCCATGAACTGCCGTCCCTGCACCCAACAAACTGCCACTATCTTCAAATCGTGATTTCTCCTTTGCAGAAACCCTTCAGGCCTGGTAGGAAACAAGCAAACCAGAAAGGTTACATCTCAAACCCGTCCTTTCTCCAAAAAGGTTTTTTTCTTTCTTACCTTAGACACTACAGTCAAGGAAAGAACACGCTGATTTGCAAGTTACTGCTTTTGCATAAGAATCTTACTCAAAAAAAAAAAAATTTCAAAAAATGAAAATAAAAGACATGAAGAGAAGATTTAAAGCATTCTAGAACAAATAAGCTCACTAAGATGTCAAGATAAATTTTGTGGGTTTCATTATTAGTGAAGTTGCTTTAGTGCCATCTAGAATTTTTCATAACGTCAGTTAAAACAGATACGATGCTGTGCTAACCTTGACTAACTTACACATTTGTTTTCCTTTCCCCCTTTTCTCTTTCTTTTTTTTTTTTTTTCGTTTTGATTACTTCTCAGCTAGTTCTCATTCCTCCTTTCTTCTTATCCTGTCCTTTAATCATTGCTCATCCCCAGAGGAGGGTGAAAACAGACAAGAAAATTAATCCTCTGCTGTTCAGTAATAGAGATCTCTAATGAAACTTACTGTGAAGGGGTTTTTTTTTTTCCTCTTTTCAATTTTTTTTTCTTCTTTTTTTCTCCTGTTCTTAAAGCACCAAACAGGTGATGTTTACTGGATGACACTTATCTCCTGGAAACATAACACGTTCCTGGTTTTCTGTAGGAACCCTGGACTGGGGGGAACACTCCCTGAGTAAGAAGTCACTGAGCATGCTGGATTATATTTGTAACAGTTTCCAGAGGCTCCCCTCACACCCATCCTGGATTATTCCAGGAGAAATCCAGAGTACACAATTTTTTATGTGTTCTGGAGGGAATCACTGAGGTACACACTGCAGAGAAGAGAGCAGCCTGCTTTAAGCCATCTGCTTACCAGCTTATTGAGTGAAGTCTTCAGTTAAGGTTTGCAAGGGAGTAGCTCTTCCTGGGGAAGAGGCTGGCTTCACTGCTGGAACACCCTGATACTGCTTTAGACTTTCATTTTAATCTACCATTTTAAAAGAGCCTTTTAGTTTTCTGTTCACAGCAGCCCATAATACTCTCACAGTCCTTGTTTGGCAATTCTAACACCTGTTTGAGAAGTCAGAGCCTCTCTCCTGTCTCATCACTACATCTATGTGATCAGTTCTTGGACAAATGTGAGGTTTGGCCCAGCTGAGACTGTACTGTCAGAGCAAAGCCCCTCAAAGAGCTACACAGTGTTCAAACAGTGTTTCACACAGAGAAACCTGCTGCTCTCATCTGTCAGTTCAGCTAATTTGAAAGTTTTTAAAACTTTCATGACTCAATAGTCACAGCCAAGTGAGGAACAGAAGTGAAATCCATTAAACCCTGATTATTAATTAGATACATTTAGATGTGTGATTAGGCAGCCAATTGACATTACTCTAGGAGCCAGTTATACAAAGTACAGGGTGAATTTTTATTTCACTGGTCTCTGACTAATCTGCCTCCAGCCAGTGCAAGAAGGATCAACTCCTGTCCAGGTCAGGACTTAGCTAAAACTGCCAGCAGTAGGGTAACAATGCAGGTGTTTCCTGGAGATTCAGAAACATGCACAGTGTTTGCTTAATTCTCCCTAGGTACCCACATAAAACAACTGCTTAATTTTATTTAATGCCGTTCAATCAATAGTAACAGATGCTGGAATCAAAGGATTCCAGCAAATGAAAACTCTTGTGTCTCTGTCATCACCCTGTGAAGCACCTGCACCTTTCACTGAAAGGGTTATCAGACTTGGGAATAGTCTGCACAGGGAAGTGGTGGAGTCACCATCCCTGGGGTGCTCGGGAGGCATGTGGACCTGGCACTTAGGGACATTGTTCAGTGTTGACCCTTCAGTACTGGGTAGAAGGTTGGACTAGATGATATTTGAGGTCTCTTCCAACTAGATATATTCTGTGATTCTGTCAAGAGACTCCAACTGGAGAAAGTCTTATTTGGTCCACGTGAAGATTTAAAAAGATAAATACTGAGTGGTGCTGTGATCCAAATGACCTTCATTCAAATAATAATTAGCTACTGCAGGACCAAGTCAGAGTTGAACAAAGTCCAGGTCTTGCATTCAGATAAACATGTATTAATCTACAATTAGCACACATACTGGAGCTGGAGAAAGGCACTTCAATGTATAAAATAATAATAGAGTATAGGGATACAAACTGCACTCACATCAGTCTTACAATGACTTTTTGAGTCTAAATGCATAGGATTTATTAACCATGAAATTGGCTGAGACATGTTAGCAGAAATAATGCCTGAAAGAGCTGTCAGGTTTCTAAATAACTGTTTTTACTAATAAGCCAAGATAACTTTGACTTCAGTGTCACCCTGCAGGAAAAATCAAGGGTTCCTGGAAATCAAAGAGCTATGAACTCTCATAAAGATCAGCGAAGCACACTGGTTAAATTGATATTATCATGTTGGGCATTCCATGGGGAAAACTGCAGGAGTGAGTGCAAAAATGCAGAGCAAAGATCAGCAACATAGAAAACTATTACTTTTCTAAAAAAAAAAAAAAAAATTCAAAAAAAAAAAAAAACAAAAAAA
>VWYK01026753.1:997-14797 GCA_013399775.1 Semnornis frantzii | reverse complement strand
AGGTGGGGTCTGGGCTGCACTCACACTGCAGCCTCATCTTGAGCTTTCATCACCCCAGACCCCCAGGTCCTTTTCCTCAGGGCTGCTCTCAGCCATTCCCCACCCAGCCTTGAGTTGTGCTTGGGATTGTGCCTACCCAGGTGCAGGATCTTACACTGGGCCTTGAGGAAAATTTGCTCATCTTGCATTACCTTTACTGGGACTTGACTTTGAATGTACATTGTTGGGTTCAGGTACAGCCATCAGTGAGACTGCTATGTACACCTCTGTAGAAGCAGGGAATCTCCATCAGTTCCTGCTTAGGAAGTTAAAAAGAGCACATCCTGGATCCTACTCCCACCGGGAGCCTGAGCGTGTGAATCCTGGGAAGGGCACTGTAGGGTCCAAATGAGTTGATCCTCATATTGTATGCTCGAACCCTTGCATCTGCTCTCTCCTCTGTTCTCCATCTTGAGCATGGGTCCTGGTCCAGAAGATATTGAAGCCACATGTACAAAATTCCCAGCAATTTCAATGAACTTTGGATCAGGCCCATATGCAAAGACAGAGATGGATTTTCCCATGAAATTTTGTTTTAGTGACACTCAGAAATCTCCTGGTGAGAGATATGTTTAATTTTTATGGTGAGAGCTGCTGTATTGTAATCACAATGTAGTAACAACAGGGCACTTGTAACACAACTGCTACAGGCTGAGATACACCCAGGAATGGAGAAGCAGGTTTGTGGCCAGTCTGGGGCTTGGCTGACTGTAACTCAGAGGACGAGAGGTCCTCTGCTGCTGTCACTGCAGTTACAACTGCACTGCTGTTGAGTTTCTCTGACTGAATATTTGCTGGATGAAGCAGTATTCTCACTTTTCCATACATCCACCTGCCTTGTGAATCAAACATGCTGCTTGTTTAGTTCCTTGTGCTTAGGTCCTTTTATCTTGTGCAAAATTCTCATTTGAGGAACTGTTTGACTCTGCGATACTGCAAATCTGTCAGTCTGCTGCCTGCCTATGAATTTTTGACTCTTTGATTAAAAGAGTTGAAAAGTGTGTGTTTAGAGACTCTCCTTTTAAAGGTACTTTTCATAAGGGATTTTTGTAATTATGTTTAAAATGTTACATGGTTGTAAAATGTACATGAAGAAGCTTTCAGAGTTAGTGAAGTGACAGGGTGCCCGAGTAGCAGTGCAACCTGTATGCGTCGCGTGCCCCCAGACTGCTCTAACAGCTTCTCCAAATGTTGGAGTAGATTTTAAATGTTTGTGTTTAGAGACTCTCCTTTCAAAGGTGCTTTTCATAAGGGATTTTTATAATTACGTTTAAAATGTTACATGCCTATAAAATGTACCCGAAGAACCCTTCAGAATGAGTGAAGTGACAGGCTAGCTGGGCAGCAGCACAGCCTGCGTGCATTGTGCCCCCCCAGACTGCTGCAATAGCTTCTCCAAATGTTGGAGTAGATTTTAAATGTTTGTGTTTAGAGATTCTCTTTAAAGATGCTTTTCATAAGGGACTTTTATAATTATGTTTGAAATGTTACATATCTGTAAAATGTACATGAAGAAGCCTTCAGAGTTAATGAAATGACAGGGTGCCCGGGCAGCAGCGCAACCTGCGTGTGTTGTGCACCCCCAGACTGCTGCAATAGCTTCTCCAAATGTTGGAGTAGAGTTGAAATGTTTGTGTTTAGAGATTCTCCTTTTAAAGGTGCTTTTCATAAGGGATTTTTATAATTATATTTAAAATGTTACATGGCTGTAAAATGTACATTGAGAAGCCTTTAGAGTGAGTGAAATGACAGGCTGCCCGGGCAGCAGCGCAACCTGCATGCGTCGTGCACCCCCAGACTGCTGTAATACTGTAACAGCTTCTCCAAATGTTGGACTTTTTCCCCCAGAAGACGTTTTCCAGAAATGCTGCACTCCATGCTCTAGGCTTCTGCTCCCGTTCTGTTTTGTTGTTTGTTTTTTTTCATGAGAACAAAGATCAGTCCTTCATGGTCCTAAACTCAATGCATGTGCATGACTTAAAGGCATTACCTACCAATAAATAGGAGATTAGCTGCGGCTTGTGCATTTCCTGGTCAGTTCAGGTTTTGTCAGATGGCTCGTTGTTAGCCCCTTTCCTTTAACGATGGGACACTTTAATGAGTTTGCCATCTGACATACATCTGCTTCCTGTTAAACAATACCTTCATTCTTCTGGAGCTGCTAAACTCATCTTTAACCCTACAAGATTTGTATCTGCACCTTGAAAACAGCATGTACAAGCCGCTCAGCATATTCATTTTCTTGTTGAGGAGGTTTTCTTGGTGTGTTGTTCTTGAGAAGGAAGAGCAAAACAGGCATCTCCTTTAGTGCTTGTTTGCAGAGTGTGGATACTCTTTGTCTGACTGGAGGCCCATCAGTCCAGCTGCTCTTTAGAGTGCAGTAGGATTGGCTTTTGTGGCTGTACTGTACAGCACTTGTTCTGTCCTCCCAACAAGGTAAGAGGCTGGTGTAAGAGGGGGTGATTTTAGTTAATATCCTTTGTGGAAGTAGCCTCCAGTAGGTCAATGATGGTCTGCCTCATGTGTTCAAAGTTAGGGCTCTGTGATCATCAGGCTCTCTTAAATCAGTCCAGCCTGAATTGAGTTTGTGCATCTGCCTCAGTGCTTCCCTTTTCCCCATGCTTTGGGAACACAGTTATGCCAGATCTCTGACTGTGTCTTTCCCTTTCACTGGTCAACATTGCCCCTCCAGAAAACTCTGTTTTTTCTTTAATAATAAACCCTTTTTCTAACGGACGAAAAACTGGATAGAATTCTTGTATTTATCTACCTCTGCATGCTGTTCTTTCTACATTGCTTCCCTAACAAGCGTGCGGAGCCATTTAACAGAACATCCTGTTGGATGTGAAGTTCTGCCACAGAGGTCCCACGGCCATCTGTGGGAATGGCTTGTAACCAAATGAAGCAGTGCTGTGTGGCACATAGTGTTTTGTCTCAGAAAGGGATTTACTTCCAACGTTCACAGGGGCCAGGTGACATGTGGGAATACTTTGAGCTTAGTGCTGGGAAAACAGAGGAAGCAAGGTACAAATGTTTGAGAGTTAGTGAATCAGCATAATGAGCTTGAATCAGGAGTTTTGTATCTCTTCCCATTTGCAGTTGTCTCCCAGCTTGAAAATGAGAGAATTGCTGATTACGTCAGGTAGCTGCTGGTGCGTCATCTGAAACTTTTGCTTTAATGATAATCTTGGCACTGTTGAGACCAGTGTTTCTACCCCCCAAATGCTGTTCCTTTGCCTCTGGCAGTGCTACAAAGCCACAGAACTCCATTTGACTCCACATTCAACTCCACAGAACTGTTTCAAGTTGTTTGTTGCAAAGGCAGCTTGATAGTTCTCCTGTGATGGCCCAGTTGCCATTGGGGTTCCACCTCTCTTTGGCTTCATGCAGTCTTACAGGACAGCGCTAAAAGTGAATTTACTCTTCTACTATGTTCCTTAAGGAACGAAGCTAAGAGAAGATCGTCTGGTCCTTGCTACAGCAGTGTTGTCATACTTGCCTGAAGAGCTTTGTTTCTAATTGCATCAGTGTTTATTAACAAAGCCCTCCATCATTTATCTAACATATAAACTTGTCCATTCCTTACCCACGCTTCATACCTTTCATCTTGGAGCTGCAGGAACTTGGCTGATGGCTTTGACAGTCTATCATTGATGTTAAGATTACAAATTACCTTTGTTAGGTTCCATGTGGAACCTGCAGTGTATCAGGGAGGATCTGGGAGGGAGTCTTAATTGAAACTTTTTAAGAGAACAAAACCAACATTGTCAGCTTTGGGATACTGCTGCTGGTGGCTGTGCTGAGCCTCTGTTCACCTTCACTTTTACTTGGTACTGCAGGAAAAGTTCAGGTCTTGATACTGTACTATATTTAATGATGTCTGTTGCCATGCCCCCTGACATGATCATGGAGAGGCTTACCTCATTTCATGCTATCTTTTCAAATTCCATCGTGGGGAAAGTATATTTATAGCTGAAACATCAGTTTAGCATTTATCCAACCTTGTATGTGTTTAGGAGTTGTTTGGATGTGGTGCTTGGGGATNAGATCCTGGAAGGCTACTAGAAGGTCTCCTGGAAGCCTTCTCTTCTCCAGGCTGCAGAGTCTCAACTCTCTCAGCCTGTCCTCACAGCAGAGCTGCTGCATCCCTTTCAGCATCTTCGTGGCCTACTCTGGACCTGCTCCAACACTTCCATGTCCTTCCTGTGCTGGGGGCTCCAGAACTGCACACAGGATGGCAGGTGGGGTCTGAGGACAGCAGAGTAAAGGGGCAGAATCCTCTCTCTTGCCCTGCTGCCCACACTGCTCTTGCTGCAGCCCAGCACACAATTGCTGTCTGGGCTGCATGAAGTGAAGCTGTTGGCTGTTTAGGGTGAACCTCATAGAGCAGAGTTATTGGTTGGACTTGGTTATCCTGAGGGACTTTTCCAACCTGAATGTTTCTGTGATTCTGTGATAATCCAGATGTGCTGGGCAAGCGTGTGAAGAATTTTAGGAGAAGACACTGAACCAGGTTTACTGTGATTATGAATGGAATGTCCTGGTGTTAAACCTAGTCGGCAGACAGAGTTGTTTTGTTCTACTGTAACATGAGCCCATTTGAAAAGAGCAATCTTTTATAAAGAAGTTTATTAAAATGGGAAAAAAATGTAAGAGACTTAGGTAAAGGGAAGATTGTACTCCTGAAATGTGTGCATTGTGTATCCCTGGAAAGCAGTTTGGGTTTCGGTGCTCAGAAGCAGGTTATTAGACTTGTCTTGAGAATTATAACAGAGAAGGAACCATTTGGCACCTGCAGTGGAGGCACTGTGGTGGAGTGTTCCTTGTCAATATAGACTTCAACTGTGATAGCATCTCCATGGGTCCTGCCAAAGTGTGTCAAAGTGCCAGGTTAGGTGCAAGTTTGAGAACTGTTGTGACAATTGCAGTACATCTTCCGTGAGGGGAACAGATGCTCTTGCTGTTGGTCTTTGTGATATTTGTGCTTTCAAAATCCTCTTCAGAACTGTTACCTTTCTCCTGCTACTTCATAAGCATGTCTAGCAACAGGACAAGAGGGAATGGGTTGAAGCTGAGGTATTGTAGGTTTAGACTGGATCTTAGGAAGAAGTT
This sequence comes from Semnornis frantzii, assembly GCA_013399775.1. NCBI lineage: Eukaryota > Metazoa > Chordata > Aves > Piciformes > Ramphastidae > Semnornis > Semnornis frantzii. The sequence goes on along the minus strand of VWYK01026753.1, from coordinate 9,646 downwards.
CTTCAGTGCAAGGGTGATTGAGACTCTGGAATAGGTTTCCCAGAGAGATTGTGGCTGCCTGCTCTCTGGGGATGTTCAAGGCCAGGTTGGATGAGGCCTCAAGCAGCGGAGTCTAGTTGAGAGGTGTCCCAGCCCATGGTGGGGAGGTTGGAGTAGATGATCTCTAAGATGCCTTACAATCTAAGCCATTCCGTGATACTGTTAATGTAAGGAATAGTGGAGGTATGAGTGAGAGCAGTTTCTGGAACAGAGGTACAGTTTCAGGGACATTGAGAAAGCTCTTAGAGAGGTGAGCCTGTTTCCTCCTCTCTGCCTGTTTGTGCCAATCTCTCCTTCAGTATTTACTCCAACATTTGTAAAAACAGATCTTCTAGAGAGCAAAACTCACTGAACTGGAGACAGAGAAAACCTGAATAAACAAACATGTGCCACAGATTAGTGAGAGCATCTGCAGGTTTTATGTTGTTTTGAGAACACATACCACAGTTTTCCTTTTCTTATGCTTTTCTCATTTCTTTCTTTCTCTCTCTCTCTATCTCTGTTTTCTTCTTTTAAAATATATTGCTAATAAAGGTTGGAGGTAGAAAGCACAGCTGGACTCTGCATGACATGCCACTGTTTAATTTCTAGCTTGGAGGATGAGAAGAAGAGTAGTTTTATTGTATCCTAGAAGAGAATAAAGCCACATGCAAATTCCAGCCATGGACATCTGTTTCCTCTTTGTGTGAAAGAATTCTCATATTTGGAAGGGAATCCCGGTTCTGAAGGGGCTGATGAGGGTGTTTTTTTCTTTTGCTGTCCACCCCCTCCCCTCCTTCTCTACCACTCCTTCAGCATACTCTCCTTGCTCTCTCTCTACTGTGTTCCTTTCAGGACAATGTCAGCTTGCAATTTAGCATCAGATAGTAGATGGGTGAATTTTGAGTTCATTTTAAATGTTCTCTTGTAGCTATCATTAAGCTCCTCCTTAAATTTATTTTAATTAAACACTGTTTGTTGGGAGGACCTTTGCTCTGTTATCAGAGGATTGGTATTTGTTTTTGAAGAGGAGATGTGTGTATTTGCTGCTCTGGATGTGAAGTGCAACTACTTCTAGAAGTAACTGATTAGAAACAATCCTTTTGAATCCTTCTGTATCAGAGGAACAAAGTTGAGCTGTAGAAATAAGAATCTGCAACATTCATTAGAGCGAAGCATCAGGTGCTAAGGACTAGAGGGACCAGGGTAAATGATAATTTCACTAACCTATAAAACATTCCTGAATAATGATTTGCAGCTGTTTGGGAGCTTTCAGTTTTTGAGCTTGAGAGTTGACTGAACAAACAGCAGTTATATAACACTAGGGCAGACATAAGAACTGGTACTGTCTATTTTATATTAACATTGAATGAGAGCTTGGTGGAGCTTGCCAGGGTTTCATATTTGCTGGCAGAAAGTTACCCACATGTGTGGACCACATTTTTATTGTTGCCTTAGCCTATTTCAGGCATAAATACTGCTGCCTGGCAGGGTGTGATTCTGTTCATTGCTGAAGAGCTTTTCTTTTAAAAAACAAAATATGAAAAGGAATGAAAAGCTGTGAGTGCTTAAATAAAGAATTGACCCCAGACTGCAAGGTTTTTGTCACATCTGTGCTGGTAGAGCATTAAAGGGCAATAGGCCATCTAAAGGCTTTCTCATTGCTGGATGAGTTGCCCTTGCAGAACCATTGCAGAAATACTGCTCTGCTAAGGCAAATGGAAAACAAAGCAGAGGTGATTGGTGGTACCCAGCAATGTCTGCACCAAGGGCAGATCATGCCTGACAAATTTGGTGGCTTTTTATGAAGAAATTACAGTGACAGTGGACAAGGGAAGGGCAACTGATGGCGTCTACCTGGACCTGAGTAAGGCATTTGACTCTGTCCCACATGGCATCCTGGGCACCAAACTGGGAAAACATGGACTGGATGGGTGGAGCACTGCTAGGTAAGGAATTGGCTGGATGGAGGCACACAGAGAGTGGTGATCAAGGGCACAATGTCCACCTGGAGACCAGTGCCAAGTGGCTGCCTCAGAGGTCAGTGCTGGCACCACTGCTGTTTGACATCTTTGTGAGTGCCATGGACAGAGGAATCAGTGCAGACTCAGCAAGTGTGCAGATGGCACCAAGCTGTGTGGCACAGTCGACTTGCTAGAGGGCAGGGATCCATCCAGAGGGAGCTGGACAGGCTGCAGAGGTGTGCCCAGGCCAACCTCATGACATTCAACAAGGCCAAGTGTAAGGTCCTGCACTTGAGTAGGCACAATCCCAAGCACAACTCCAGGCTGGGTGGGGAATGGCTGAGAGCAGCCCTGAGGAAAAGGCCCTGGGGGTCTGGGGTGATGAAAAGCTCAACATGAACCTGCAGTGTGAGTGCAGCCCAGACAGCAAGTGTGTACTGGGCTGCATCAAGAGCAGTGTGGGCAGCAGGGCAAGGGAGGGGATTCTACCCCTTTACTCTGCTCTCCTCCGACCCCAGCTGCAGTCCTGTGTGCAGTTCTGGAGCTCCCAGCACAGGAAGGACATGGAAGTGTTGGAGTAGGTCCAAAGGAGGCCACGAAGATGCTGAGAAGGCTGCAGCAGCTCTGCTGTGAGGACAGGTTGAGAGAGTTGGGGTTGTGCAGCCTGCAGAAGAGAAGGCTTCCAGGAGACCTTGAAGTGTCCTTCCGGTATCTGAAGGGGACTCCAGGAAGGCTGTGGAGGGACTCTTGACATGGTCTTGTAATGAGAGGATGAGGAGGGATGGGTTTAGTGCAGGCATCTTGGAAAGGAGGTGACCCAGTGGCTGTGCCCACAACAGACATCTGAAATCCTCCCAGGCAGTTTGGAAGCCTGCACCTCACAGCGTCTCGTGTGGTGCACAGGAAAAGGGGAAAGTTGAAATTCCCACACTAATGGTGAAAATCAAACAGCAGTCCTGAGCAGATTTCCTCTTTGAAATGCTTCTAGCTAGGAGATAAATCGGAGGTTATGTCAAAAGCTTCCCTTGTTGCCTTATTAACAGCTGCATAATTTTACCACTCGTTTGGAAACATAAAAAGGCAAAACTTGGAGACTGTATTTGACAGCTTGTTTTGTTTGGTGTACAGCTGGATACAGAGTGTTTCCTTTTCTCCTTTTTAACAGATTTGAAGCAAATGTAGTTGGTATTGTTTCTGTTTCTTGGCCAAGATGTTAGAAGATGATGTTGCTTTCCATTTTGCATTGCAAGGCAATCATGCCAGTTAACTCCAGTTCAGCGGTGATGCAGCAGCATGTGGATATATATAGATCTTCTCCTAAATACATTACCCCACATTACTGTCAAATAGCTGGACTTTTTCACCCAGTATTCAAAGTTAAATGTAATTGCTACACCAGAGTTTCAGGGCCCTGATAAATAAGAGCCATGTCTGACCTTCCTCGTGGGGTTCTGAGATGTCACCAGGGATATTGCTCATTGTCCAAGATGACAAACTTCCTCTGAGATTTCAGTTTGTCAGCTCAGTGTACAGCAGTGACATTGATTTCTTCTCACTGCCATTTCCTGCCTGAATAGATAACAAATTTTCTGTGGCAGGTGCCTGTCAAGCTTAGTTTTGCCTGGCAGATTAACTTAATAGGCTCATTTATTAATCATAAGTTGTAACACAGCGAAGCAGACAATACTCTTTAACTCTTGTGCTGTCGAATGGATGCGGCATTTCAGGTTCCTTTGTGTAGCTTAGATTTAGTAAACCATGTGTATTTGTGTCATGGGTTGTTTTCACCTGGCATTGTTCATGTTACAGAGACAAAGATCCTGTATTGGTTAAGTGCCACCTCTTTGGAATGTCTGCTGATTTCTGTGACAAAAGCTGCATAAGGGCTTTCTGAGACTGAGAAAATGATGTGCAAGCTGCCAAATCAGCCTTATTAGGGGAAAGGTAACCAAACATCTGGAGTACTGTGTACAGTTCTGGAGCCCCCAGCACAGGAAGGACATGGAAGTGTTGAAGCAGGTCCAGAGGAGGCCACAAAGATGCTGAGAGGGCTGCAGCAGCTCTGCTGTGAGGACAGGCTGAGAGAGTTGGGGCTCTGAAGCCTGGAGAAGAGAAGGCTTCCAGGAGACCTTAGAGTAGCCTTCCAGTATCTGAAGGAGGCTCCAGGAAGGCTGGGGAGGGATTATTGACAAGGTCTTGTAATGCCAGGACAAGGGGCAATGGGTTTGAAGCGTCAGAGGGGAGACTGAAAGTGGCTGTTAGGAGGAAGTTGTTTGCAGTGAGGGTGGTGAGACACTGGCACAGGTTACCCAGGGAGGTCGTGGAGCACAAAATCACAGAATGTGAGCTTTGATTATGTTTGGTGATTCTGTACTCCACAACCTCCCTGGAGGTGTTCAGGTCCTGGTTGGATGAGGCCTTGAGTGACCTGTACTAGTGGGAGGTGTCCCTGCCTATGGCAGGGGATTGGAACTAGATGATCCTTGAAGTCCCTTCCAACCTTACCATTCTATGATTCTGTGTATGATGTTTGGGGAAGGCATGCAGGAGTAGAAGATGGGTACTTGGCAGAAGATTTGAAACTGGGGCTGACCAGCTGTTAAAGGGGAGGAAATAATTGCACAAACCTTTAGGAAGGGGCACAGCAGACCTGCAGATACAGCTGCAGGGCAGTATTTTGATAGAGACTGCTTTCTCCAAGATGACTCTCCACACATATCAGACTGGAGCTAACAAAGACAAAGTCAGTTCCAGAGGTGGATGTTGGACTGGGTTTGTCAGTGATGAAGGAGGAAGAAGAGCCAGAAGAACTTAGTGGAGAGACTGGAGGAGGAAGAAGCTGTAAGGGAAGGAATTACCTCGCAAAACAATGTCTGTTATTGCAAAGAAAGGTGCTGCTCTTGATGAAAACTGATTTACTGCATGTGTTAGCCCTGCCCAGTTTTCAGAGCTGACAGAGGTGTGTGTTTGCTTTTTTCCCTCATGCGTTAAGAGAGTTGATCACAAAGCATTTCTCAGGGAAAAATTATGCAAAGGAGGTGGAAATGCACATGTGCTGCTAGGCCCTCAGGTCAGCAGTGATGAGCCTAGGTGGAGATACAGGCCGTTGCCGGACAGAAAAAACTCTCCTTAGAGGTGTTCAGAAGAGAACCACCAAGCTGCTCCTTTCAGTTTCAGTTGGCTTATGGTAGCTCTTCCTAACCTGCTTTTAATTCTCAGTGGAGCTTGTTAATGTGAGATCACTGGGACGAAAAGTTAAGGAGCACAACTGTGTTAACCTCAGCATTTGTGAGACTGTATAGATGAAGGTGGTTTTTGTCAGGCTGTGTTCATGGCCTCAAGAATGTGTTTCTTGAACCCTCCTTATAGCTTTCCTGGCTGAGCATCAAACCAAGAATGTCCCTGTACTGGGTCATGCTGCTTATTGCTCTTCTAGGCCACCCTGGTAACAATATATTAACCTCTCAGCAGGGAATGTGATAAACAAAGTAAAACTGCTTTAGTGAAACCAATCATTTAATGGCAGCATATATAAAGTGTCTGTAAAGATTTGTAAATGTAGTACGTTGCAGCTCACTGGGTGAACAATAACTGTTCCTAATTTAGTCAGTTGAGGAACATGCCAACCTAATTTGTTTTTGTAACATCACATTGTTTTTGTTTTTTTCCCTTTCCCCACCTCTCCAGATTCCTTTCTCTCTGGTGCAGTTTCCCCTCTGGGAGTCCTTAAAGGTAAGTCTTCGTTAGTGATAGAAATGTGAGCTAAAACATTTCACAAAGATAATGATAATGATAACTTACTTAACTCAAACATCACACTTACAGGCATGTCCAAGAACCAGTACAGATGCACCAACCTACTTGTGCATGTGGAGATAATTATTTGCCTGAATATCTGAAAACTAAGAGGGACTATCTGACCACTGATAAGTAGCATGTGGTCTAAATTTTACTCTCCAGCATGCCAGAAATCTTACCTTCTACTCTAGCTTCTTTTACTGATTAAGGAAGAGCGGGAACTGTCCTATGTTGTGTGATACCTTTTTATTTGAATTCTTTTAGCATTTTACTCTTTGCAGATATTGCAAATGATAGAGGAATAAACTAATTGAGCCTAGTTTGGTATACAGGGAGAGACTCTGGGTGCATCACTCTGTGCATCACTGACAAGCTGTTTTGGTTGGCTGAGTGTATACCTGTACTAGTGGGAGGTGTCCCTGCCCATGACAGGGGTTTGGAACTAGATGGTCCTTGAGGTCCCTTCCAACCTTACCATTCTATGATTCTATATTTAAAGGTGTCAATGGATGATACTTTTAAGAGTGCAGTCTTTCAGAATGATGTGCTGTTCTCCCACCAGCTGATGGATTTTTGAGCACAGGGTTGGATTTCAAGCTGTCATTTCACTGCCCCTCTGGTTTTCCTTTAATTCATTGCAAAAGATCACAGAATCATAGAATGATAGAATGGTAAGGCTGGAAGAGACTTCAAGGATCATCTAGTTCCAAACCCCTGCTATAGGCAGNATAGTCCCTCCCCAGCCTTCCTGGAGCCCCCTTTAGATCCTGGAAGGCTGCTCTAAGGTCTCCTGGAAACCTTCTCTTCTCCAGGCTGTACAGCCCCAAGAGATAAAGGAAAGAGTTTTTCAGGTGCTTAGAGATCCTTGGAAGCACAGAAAATTATTGCAGATCATTAGAACTATTGTAGCACAATACATTATTTGTAAGGGAGGAGGTGAAAAGAGGGTAACTTTTTACTTGTTAAGGGTGCTGGACTTAGGAGACACAAACTGGGCAGAGGTACTGGAAAAGGGGGAGCTAGTGATCTTCCTTAACCTTTGCTGATTGTATATAAGGAGCAAGACTTATGTTGTTCTTGATCCTTGGCACAATAAGCTGTCCACTTGCCGTGTCTGTAGTTTGAATTGTCCTGGAGGGCACAAGCCCACACTGTGTATGTTTTCATCTGAAGACTTCAGGGTGTCAAATACAAAGGTGATTCCACAAGCAGGAGCAGCATGAAATACATCAGGAGCCTTCACCAAACAGAGCTGTGTTTTGTAGAGGTTTCTGTAGGTACTTGAAGCACTTGGCCTGGTGTAGTGTCTGAGTATCATTCCATTGCTCAGGGTAACTGTGGTTGCCTTATTAGGAATTTGTCTCCCTGCTAGTGTCTAGGAATGGCTTTCTGTAAACTCTTCAGCAGCAATACTGGTCTGCCTACTGACTGTTGGTACAGCAGCCCTGTTTGGGAGCAAGAGGTGGCAGTGCTTGAAGAGAGAAGCCTGCAGTGTTCTTGCCAATCCCACGGAACCCAGCAACCTTCTGTAGGTGCTTTCAGAATGTAAGGTTTTAACTAATGTCTATGGAGCTGTGACAACAAAATGTAGCATTTAGGTTGCAGGCTTTAAAGAAGACAGTTTGAATGTAGCTAGCTACAGGAGTAAGTTATCACATTTAATCCAAAGAAACAAAACTGGGTCACTTTGTTGTGTGAACCTCTTGCAATGCATTCTCCTGGCCTTGGAACCAGGAGGAGAAAACTGCAAAGCTCAGTCTGGCATTTTCCAGTCACTTTAGCTCAGCACATGGAAAGAGCTCAAGATTTGTCACATCAAAGACTAGGCAGTGTAAGAAAAATATGTTTTGTTTGTCTGAATTAAGCTCTTTAAAAAATTGCCCTGACAGTACAGCAGAGGACTAAAGACACTGTGATCCCATCGACAGGCTGGATGTGGCCAGCAGCATCAACAGGAGTGTGATTCAGGCTGAGGCTTCTCATGGGTGCCTGAAGGGAGCAGAAAGAGACAGTAAGTAAGAAGAAGTAGGAGTGCACAGGACAAGAGACAAATGGCACAAAGCCTGAACAGAGAAAAGTCACTGAGATAATGTCTGAGGGACTACTCTGCAGCTGTGTTAATGGGATTATTTGAGAAGGTAAAATCTGGTGTGCATGGTTCCTCCCACAGAGGAGAACAGAACAAGTGCTGTGGCTGTGTCACTTTTAAAACCATTAGTGCTAAGTTACATGAGCTGATGGAAGATAGACTTAGTCTTACAATTCTCTGAAGAAGCTAATCACCATAAAAATGAGGAAAAATGCCTTTCCACTATAAAAAGCAGTTAGCAAGGCAAATAGAAGAAGAGGAGAGTTTCCTTTTCCTTCACATAAGTGCTGGCTGCAGTCAGCAGCAGGATATTAAGCTTGAAGAAGCCTAATAAAGGCAGGTAGAGTCAGGTGGCTTTATATCCCAGTTTCTCTGTCTGATTTCCTCCAAGCTGCTCTAGTTGTTCTTTATGCTTCCAGCAAGCTTTAGCCACACAGTTTACAGGAACAGTTTTCTTCTGTCTGTGAATGTAGAGCAGCTGTCCTATGTGAGAGGGAACTTACATACCATGCAGTAAACTAAGTTAGAAGAGAGTGCATTGTGTATGTAACGGGATGGGGTAATTAATTAATGCGAGACGATGTATAAAAATATTAACAGTTTATTAATATTAATTATTCAGAACTCGCATCACCCCGATCACCATTTAATAATAATATTAACAGGCTCTTTGCAACATTATGGAAACTATGTACAGGTTATAACAGAATCTGGAAATAACTATTAAATATAAACATTAATTAAACTCGATATAAACTGGAAGAGAAGGCTTTGCGGTCA
>VWYK01026751.1:0-18952 GCA_013399775.1 Semnornis frantzii | reverse complement strand
TTTTTGCCTTGTGTTAGTCAGTCACAGTCATCTGCAGATGTTCACAGGAGGTAGTCATGCAGACAGAAGTCAAGGCTCAAGATTTCAGTCTCCTAAAACAAGATTTCAGCTTAGCACAAGAGAACAGAATGCATCCGTAAAAACAAAATAAAATTCTGAGAGCAAACTTGAGGCACGGGCCCCCTCCTCCACCAAAAGCTAATGGCGGAATACAAAGGGATAAATGGAAACACGCTTTTGAGCGAAGTACAAAAGCATGGTCATTTGTAAGGTGACTGGAAAAGACTCCACAGGCCAGGGCCCCTGGCAACTTCACTACTGAGTTTTTTCTGAGTAGTAGACACTAGACTATCTCTAGTAAATAGATTCTTCTTTGATCAGCATCTAAACACACACAACAAAATGAGGCCAAATGAGTTACATGAACATTCAGCATGTGACTAGAAAAATACCCAGGTTTAAGTGTCTCTGTGAAGGCTGTGAAGAACAAATCCACTGGATAAAAAGTTTAATTATACTGTTGTTGAGTAGTGATTGCATAACAGCATGTTCCTTCAGCAACTGTCATTACAGCCAGTGACAGCAGCATCACTCTCTAGTTGCTACACATCTTAGCCCACAAAATCAAATACATCTTCCCACATAGCATCTATACAGCAAGCAGAGGGTGATCAGTTTACAGAAGAGCTCAACTAGAAGACTTCTCACACCCTCAATCCAGATTTTTTGGAAGGAATAAATGACTGAAGTCTGAGTATCACCACTGACACACCAGCTGACTATTCAAGGAGCTCCACCACTAACAGTATCTCATGCAGTACAGAAGGACAAAGATGGGGAAGGGGAGGACATGAGCCAGCAGTGTGTGAGTGCAGCGCAGGCAGCCGACTGAGTCCTGGGTTGCATCAAGAGCAGTGTGCCCAGTAGGGCAAGGGAGGGAATTCTCCCCCTTTTACTCTGCTCTTGTGAGACCTCACCTGGAGTACTGTGTGCAGTTCTGGAGCCCCCAGCACAAGGAGGACATGGAACTGTTAGAGCAAGTCCAGAGGAGTGCCACAAAGATGATCAGAGGGTTGGAGCAGCTCTGCTATAAGGACAGGCTACAAGAGTTGGGGCTGTGCAGCCTGGAGAAGAGAAGGCTTCCAGGAGACCTTGCAGTAGCCTTCCGGTATCTGAAGAGGGCCTAGAGGAGGGCTGAGGAGGGACTATTTACAAGGTCTTGCAATGACAGGACAAGGGGCAATGAGTTTAAAGTGGCAGAGAGGAGATTTAAACTGGATGTTAGGAGGAAGTTCTTTACAGTGAGGTTGATGAGACACTGGCACAGGTTGCCCAGAGAGGTCATGGCTGCTCCCTCCCTGGACATGTTCAAGGCCAGGTTGGATGGGACCTTGAGCAACCTGGCCTGGTAGTGTTGTTATCCATGGCAGGTGAGTGGGAACTAGATGATCTTTAGGGTCCTTTCCCACCTAAACCACTCTGTTTCTCACTCAGGAGGTAGCTCTGTACAGGTTTGTACTAGAATCATACTAAATTTTCCACTAACAAATCACTAAATAAGATTATCCAGACTGAAGGTAGGAAATTATATTCAAACAGCTATAGAGGAACATATGAGCCAGTTAAAAATAATTGTGCTGCCAATTAGGATAACGATTAACTTGAATTCAGAGTACCATGCAGATTCTGCCTAAAACACAAACTAGGAAACTGGACCAGATTTAATACACTCTAAATACCAAGTGTTACGTTAGCTACGACAGTAAATCAACAACTGTTAACACTAACACTCTGCAAGACTGGTTTAAGTCTCAATAGTTTGCAGAATGTTTTTGGATACCATGCTTGGTTTTGTTACCATAAAACCTGATGTATCATAATTCCTCTTGTGGTCTCAAGGGAAACTGCCTGTGATGCCAGGGACATTCCTGCATGGTTGAGATGCACACTCCATTATAAACAACTCTACAGCGGTGACAGATCCATCTGGACACAGGTTCTTGAGAGAACTATTACCAAAGCATCAGTTTATGGGTGCTAATTAGCTTTAGATGCTAATTTTGGGACTTTTCTCCAAACAGCACAGAGTTTGGAACAGTAAGAACAAAAGTTGCAAACACTGCGGTAAGGTAGAGGGGCGGGGAGAAGGTGGAAGGGTGGTTGGGAGCCCCTCAATTCTGATTTCTGGGAGGGGTGTTGTGTGTCTGTATTACCTTTAACTTGTATATTTCTGTAAATATTCCTGTCTATTGTGTATATATCTGCTTGTACATTGTGTTGAGTTGTAAAATACAGCTTCATTCCTTAACTTCCAGCCGGCTGAGTCTAGTCTGAGTACTTTAATGAAGTGTGGGTGGGGAACTCCCAAACCATCACGGTACCCCTAAAATTAGCCTTTGTTGTTAATGTCCTGCACATCAGACAGAGCAAGGGGTCAGGCTGGTTCTCACTACCTGCTGATAGTGTTTCCCATGTCCTTGACTGCAAGAACATAAAACTAGTCACCTGTAAGTTATTAGGTGTTACCAGCCTCCTCCCTTAGTCACAGTACACAGTCGAGAAGCGTCAGACACTGCTAGGGGTCCAATAATAAGAATTTTTCCCCTGGCAGAGGCAAACCACACAGTATCAGATTAAAAAAGGTTGCCACAAAACAAGAAAAGTTGTTCTACAGAAAGATAAATTAATTCTATGGCCATGTGACAGCACTACTTAAAATGTCAGCACTCTGTGCTTTACTGCCATGATTTTAGCAGGCAGAAGAAGGACAAAAAGAGCAACACCCAATAAAGCTGTAACTAAGCAGATGGAATGAAAATACTGAAGAGTTTATACAGGAATAAAAGGCTATCTTCTGTTAACAACCTTCTGCAAAGCTTTCACCATGCAAGCCAGGCATGGCATGTGCATAATTTACACTTCGAGCATACAGAAAATCCAGTCATAGTGACTGTGGTTAGCACTCTCTTGACGAGCACAAGGCATTAAATATCTTACTTTTTTCAATGCTATTTGGTGAGTATCATGTACCATCACTGAGTTCAGAGCACCCCACTTTCCGGTGCTGACACTTAAAATAGATTAGATCTAGAACACTCTGTGAATCCTGCTATGACAGCATCTTTGAGGCACAAAATTGACAGCAAACTGCTGGTTGCATTTCTCAGAACACAGAAGGGTTCACTTGAACTTATGGAGAAACTTCTTTACTTGGAGAGTGACAGAGAACTGGAACAGGCTACCCAGAGAGGTTGTGGAGTCTCTTTGTCTGGAGACTTTCAAAACACTTCTGGACGCATTGCCGTGCAACCTGACCTAGACATACACGTGTTAGTAGGGGGGTTGGACTAAATGATCTCCAGAGGTCCCTTGCAACCTCTATTGCTCTGTGGTACTATCAAGTACTATGCACCATAGCAAGCCATCTTCAAAGCTGATACACAAAACACACAACTTACCAATGCGAGCAGTCGTGTAAACTGTCGTGAAGAGCTTTCCGCAGCACTGAGTCCTTGTCGTAAATCCCCCATGTGGCCTGCAGTACTGAATCGAGCAGGCAGTCCCCTGCAGTCCGATTCCAAAGTGCATATAACCTGCTCTCCAAGCGTGTCCCCAGTTCCAGTGACCAGTTAATGATGGGAGATTCCTCTTCTAGCTCTGCAACACGGACAGGTTTCAAAGCCTATATTCATTTGAAGTCTCAGAGAATCTGAACAGCATGGCACAACCTTAGTAATTACCTCATTTACAGAATGGTAGGGGTTGGAAAGGATTTCTGAAGATCAAGTCCAACCCTCCTGACAAAACAGGGTCACACAGGAACATGTCCAGGCAGGTTTTAAATGTCTCCCGAGACAGACACTCCAAAAGCTCTCTGAGCAGCCTGCTCCAGGGCTCCATCACCCTTAAATTAGAGAAGTTCCTCTTCATGTTTAGGTGGAACTTCCCATATTCAAGCTTGTGCCCATTACCCCTTGTCCTGTCACTAGGCACCACTGAAAAAAGGCTGGTGCAAACCAGAAAAAGACATCCCGTGACATGAGTAAGTTTTCCTTTATACTACAAAACCAGGCGGTCTACGGCAGTTAAAGGCATTCCTTGGGCTAAATACTGCCAAGAAAGCAAGGCAAAACGAGATCCCAAACCAGAACCTGTGGAGGATTGTTAGGGAAGTTTAAAGATTTGTTCATTTTTCTTTAAAATGCTTGTGACTTAAAACTGTAAAGTATCAAAAAAAATCTTTACAATGCAAACAATACATTACAAACATGAGTTCCACATACTCCCTTCTCTGCTCGTAAACAGACTTCAAATGCTAAAAATAAAACAATTATGGAGTAAAGACTAACTTGAAAGCATCAAATCCATATCTGAAGCACATTTAGGTAAAAAATGCTTTCTTTTTTTAATCAACAAACTATTCTCTAATGAAAAACAAGGAGATCATAGCCATCCTCAGAGCACTTACCTTTCTGAACATCTCTATCAAGTACTTCATCAAATAGCTTTTCTTGGACTGTGGGTGGCAAGTCTTCAATATCTGGAAAATAAGAAAGCAAATACAACAGTCACTTAATATTGCTATAAGAGAGAGATCACCAGCTGATGCTCAGAATGTACACAAGAGCTTTCACCCTATCATCCCTTTATCTTCACCTTATCATCCCTCCTCTGAAAAGCTGCTATTATTTTCAGATCTGTCATTTGTGACCACAGGTTTCACAGAGCACACTGAAGCAGAGATGTACCTCAGACTGTCAGACCTGTTATGCAGAAAGGATCACTACAACAACAAGTAGGCTAAGAATAGGTTTCTCTGAAGAAAAAAGTGAAGTAGAGAACCACTTTGAGGTGGAAAAACAGAAATAATACTTTCAAACCTACTCTATTTAGGACAGTATCAATCCTATGCAATAGTTTTCCACCCATCGGAATGGTTTCCCCTCCCCAGTCTCCCCTAATGGACAGGTACAGTTTGCCAGAAGACTTCTTGCAGAGAATACCTACTTCCTTCATCACTCCATACAGACTTTGATGAAATAGTTCAGAGAACCTCAGTGGTTTGCAGGTTAGAAAACAGAAATGGGAAAACTGTTGAGCTATGGCAAAAAAAAGCCACAACTGGCAAGCATTCCAAGTGCTATACAGACAGAATCTGCAACTGTGGATCTACCTCTGAAAGAAAGAAATGTGTAATGGGCAAAACTTCAAAAACTTCAGTATCATGCAAGACAACAAATGCTCACACATTCACCTGTTAGACCTTCAAGATTTGCTCATGGCCTGCACTTCAATATAGGACAAGTAGTGACGTGTTGCTAGGCAGATCAGCAACTAGAGACACTGATAGTTTCAGAACAATGGTGAAGCATAAATTAAATATATTTAAAGTTGTAAATCAAATAGTTAAGACAGAAATATCTAGCATCCCTTTGAGCATGCTATGAGAAAATAACTGGGTTCTAAGTGGTATTTCAAGGGCAGGAAGATTTCTACTAATTTTAGTCTCTCCTAACTCCAGTGTCATCTGCTAGCCCTGCTCAGATGCTCAAAACCCTAAGGCTTCTAAAAGTGAAATCCACATTTAGGCACATGAGTTGCTACAGAAGCATACGATTGTTAGTGCAGGCAGGGTGCAGGGTCTGAATGATTACTTGGGGTTTTTTGTTGGGTTTTGTTTGTTTTAACTGAATCTGTCTTAACAGTGGCCAGCAATCAACTCAAAAAGCTTTGTACTCTAATGTCTGATTGGGAGGCTCTTGGGAAGGATCCTATCCATTTATTTGAAAGATCAAGGGGAATCTGGTTGCTAAAATCCATCAAATAGCTCTAGATCTGGATTGGACTGTGATTTATATCATTGTCCTTGGAAGTGCTGTCTTGAGACCAGCTGCTAAACATTGAAAAGAGGTATTCAGTTGACTAAGTATAAATGGCAGTGGAGGTAACAGTGAGAGTCTTGACGTACAGCAGTTTTTGAACGCTCTTATTCCTTAGCTACTTAATGGCTATTGTAACTGTCAAAAAACTGCACAGTGGATTACAATGTCTCTTGAAAATATTGAATAAATTTCTCAGTTCTGGTGAGAGCAACTATGCTTACATGTTAGAGAGTCATTTTGCTGACCTTTTTTACCCTTCCATCCCCCAAGCAGCAATGAAATGTTCCTAGACACTTCATACACCCACATCTGCAACTCTCAGAATAGCTGAACACAAGACCTCATATGGGTTCTTGGTAGACAAGTAGCAAATACTATCCAGACTATTTGAGGAGGAGACGAGGTAACAAACAATTCTTACAATGCTACTGCTTTATTATATAAGACAAACAGATCTGCTAATTCGCAGAATTCCCATCTACACACTGTCTTACCTTTGGTAAATGAAGCAAACAGCTGTTGAGATAAAAAGTCTTCTAAATAGCTTGAGGTACTCTTGCTCACAGAGTACCTCAAAACCACACAAAAACTAGGTACACCTAAGAATAGCTCTGGGCCTTAGCCATGTTAGCTTTCACTGCTCCTGTTATGTGAAAAGTCATATTGGAGCCCAGAAAGATACATGCTCCTATCTTAACCTTAAACACAGCCTTTCTTTAGAAGATCCCACTTTCCTTCAATTTCCTCATGTCTAAAGAGGACAACAGATGTTCACTTCACAAGTACAATGTATGGGTTGAAGTGTGCAGTCACTTAGTGAATTCAACTCCATCTGACCTAAGCTATTAAAACTTGGTATATGAAACCTACATACACATGCCACCAGCAACACAAACTCAAAGTATACATCCAAAACAAGCCGTTATCAACTGGGTGACAAAAAGAAACAGAAAACAACCTTCCATTAATGAGAAGAGTTTGGTAAGTACCTGCAGGTAAGGTAAACGTCACAAGGTCAGTCAGAAAATAGCAAGCAAAGTCTCCCTTCCGTTGATGAAGGGATGCAGCAATTTCACGACGAATTTGTTCTGTGACTTCTGGACACACCATGGCAGGAATGCACTTTGCTGCATGCTGCGATACCTGTAACACAGCAGAGTCACTGCATTTTGTGTGGTTTCTAGCTAAATACAAAGACTCAGTGTTATTCCTACTGAAACACAAAGACTTGGGAGTGATAGCCACCCACAGACAGTATTTTGTTAGCAAGTAATAAAAGTGTAAACACTGGTACTCTGAAAATTTTCATGTTTAGTGACTCAGTCTCACTTCTCAAGTACCTGATAAAGAGGTTCTCAGCTGACTTCCTTAAATCAGTAAGTGAATTAACAGGTGACCAATTCCAGCAGGAAAATCAGAATAGATAAAAGCAAGATAACAGTAGGTAACATCTCTTGTCTTTTACATGAGTCTACTCTACACTTAAGGAAGAATTTCATTATCACAGCACAAGAGAGTTTCCTACAAAGATTCTTGCCCAAAACTATTAAGATAAATTTCTCCAGATTCTAGTCATCACTCGATGGAACTCATTCAGTGATACAGGGATGACAGCAAATATATTACAAAAAGCTTTAACACAACTTCACCAGTTAATATGCTGTTAAAGGAAAGAGTGTCCCTGTGGCTCAAACACTACTAAACATTTCCACATGTAGTAGGTTTCTTAAGTATTCTTAGAAACTGAAAACAAAACCTAACACAAAAATCTGAGAGATAGTATTTTAATGAATTAACTTATTTTTAAACATAATTCCATCCACCCAAACAGCTATGTAAGAAAAACAAAACTGCTGCTATTAGCCATATGTAAATATATACACTTCTCAAGGCTTTAGCCACATTTGTCTTGATTCATCTACTCCTTTTAATTACTCAGCCCTAAGTATGCCATCATCTTCATGCACTTCTCAGGAACACGCTTTCAGAATTGTGTTAAGCATCAAGAGGAAAGAATAAAGAACTAAAATTTGACTTTGATCAGGTGAAAAGCCTTAAGACTGAACTTAAGAAAACAGACAAAATAAGGTAACAGAATTATTTATGGGTCTAGTAAGAGAGGAAAAAAGGTGAAGGAGAACAAAAAAATCCCAAGGTAACAAAATTGAGATGGACCATACAAAAAGAAAGGGAACATGCAAGAGCAATGAGACCACAGTGAGAAATCAACCAGTCTATAAAATGGGCAAGTAGTGAAAAAGATGTAGCAAGTTTGCAAAGCAAGATGTTTGCCCTTCTCTGGAAGAGAAGCTCCCACAAAAACTGTGGAAGGAGGAGTAGGCAGACCTATTCATTAATAAAAACTCAGAAAAAACTACACTGCCATTGATCTCCCTGTTTTGGTCCCAGGCCACTTCCTCTCCCCCACCCAAAGCACAGGAAGCCTCACAATAGCTCACTTCCACGGCCAGTAAGGTCAGAACAAGTGCCAGAACTGCTCATTAATGAGAAACCGAACATCCCCAAGACCACCGTGTACCTACAGTCTTAAACTCGCTTCTTAAGGAGAACAACAAAGGCACAAAGCAGCAATTTGTGCATTCTAACTTTATCACCCTCTATCTTCTAGCAAATACAGGTCACTGCCTGCAGACAATGGTGAGGTTACATAAGGCTTGTGCTCAAGGACCCAAGGGGCTCACCTCTGTGAGCAGAATTGCCAGCATGTCTTGCCTCTGGAAGCGTATGGCCAGGTGTACAAGCGTGTACCCAACGTCGAAAGCAGAAGGGCGGTTTAGCAGGCGTACTTCATCTGCAGTAAGCTGTCGGGCAATATCTCCTCCTGATGACTTGTAAGCTTCAACAGCAGCTAAATCCCCTTCTACAACTCCTGAAAAAAAGAGAAAAAACCCAATTCATTTTACAGGCTGACTGAGCCTTTCTGCATCAAGCTACCTTATTTAACACAGTTTACCATTACTCTGCTACACACCTAGCATCAGTGATCAACTGCATACCCAGAAACTATAGTTTTCTGTTAAAAAAAAAGAAATCTTCAAAAGTATTTATACTTACCTCACTTCCTAGACTGTTTCCACTAATCAAACTAGTCTGAAGATATGGCAGGTCAAAAGCCAGTTGTGAAGTGGTGCTGAGTACCCTAGTGAAATACCTGGCATAACGTATTCAGTGGTGTTTCCATCAGCAGGAATGATGGGAAGTCATTCATTTATAATACAGAGATTAGTTTGAGTATTTTACCTTCCCTTTTAACTCATCTTAAATAATGTATCTAAAAAAACAGATTGTTTTTTAAATAAGTCTTTTTTCCAAATATGGTTCGAAACTGTGCTAGAAGAGGGTACAGACCACAAGATTTCTCCTCAGTTCATCATCTCTGCTACTAATTGAATTCAGGGTATTCAAAACAGTGAGGCACACTGTTTACTTCCTACAGTAAGACTGTGGAGGTGGGGGAATTCTAATGTTTTCTAGAGTCTCCGGGAACCTCTAGCTTCTGTACCATGTTTCCTATCAAGTCCACTTGTGTTGAGTGCATTCCTTAGTTGCAGTTACCAGAATACACCATCAACACAATGTGGTGGTATGGGCTCTAATAGAAGACTTCCTAAATTTACAAACTCCTTCAAACATGAAGATTTTATTTTACATATTTGCTTCACCAGAGAACAATGTAATGCTGAACTGGGAAACAAAAAAGTGATCTCAAAGTCGTTTTTAAGAGAGAAGTAAACAGTTCTAATTTGCTATTGAGAAGCAGCCCTATTTGCAGCAGCTCCACAACAGCAGAGCACAGATCATACAAGCAACAAAATCATCTCCCCTGTTTTCTGTAGCTAATCCTCCCTGCCAACTCCTAAGAGTCAGCGTGCAAGCAGCGGTCGTGAGGCTGGAAACTGAGACTCAGGTTTACCTTTCATTCAATTTTGCTTAACAAGACTTAAAAATTGATCAGAAGGCAATGAGGTAAATGTCAGTCAGGGTGGGCACTCCTGTTCAGGACTGAGATTTTAAAAAACAACCACTACTGAAAAATGAACCAAAAGTTCCCCCCCCAACTCCAAAATCCCCACATAAACTGAACTGCCTGCTACCAGAGATGCATGCCAACAAGCAGGTCGCTGAGTAATCCAGGATTTAGGAAAGCATTTTTAGCTCAGCCCAAAAGCCAGTCGTTTTCAATGCTGAGATTACAAAGCTTTCAGAAGAAATGCAGGAGGGAAATGGATTATCAGTGCAAGACATTTCTCTACAAAGTTATCAACTCTGCTTACTGAGCCTCAACAGATAAAAGTTATTCTTTTTAATGGTGCTGTAAAGCAGAGAAGTTCCAGAATACAAATTCAGCTGCAAATTTCAGCCAACATTTACTCATTCATCAAAGACTCAGAAGTCCAGGCCAGGGTAGAACGAAAACAAGACAATTTCTTACTTTTCAGATGCTTTTTTCTGGCCTGCCTGTATTCCTATTCCGGTCCAGCAGTAATGTCTCATTCTGCTTAAGTGTTTGCCTGCGTATTCACCTCAGACAAATGTCCCCTCCCTGGAGATGTTCAAGGCTAGGCTAGATGAGGCCTTGATCAGCCTGGTCCACTGGAAGGTGTCCCTACCCATGGCATGGGGGTTGGAAGTAGATGATGATGTTTAAGGTCCCTTCCAACCCAAACCATTCTATGATTCTATGAATTACAGAACTAGTTAGACAAGACTTAAGTCTGTCCAACTTTAGTTGTTGTTCCCTAAGAGTGAGAACTCTTATTTTAAAGAAAGGAGTTGCTACAGATGAGAAAAGCTACCTCAGTAAAGGAATGTTCTCCCAATCACACAAAGGAACACAGTATGAAATGTGAACAACATAGCTGTTCTCCTGTTGCAACATTTTCACTTCCACATGGAACCAAAGTAACCCAAAGGACCAGCTTTGCCAGTGTAAGTCGTACCTGTAACAAGAATGCCATTCTGCAGCATTTTATTTCCATGCAGTCACATTTATGCCACTGATTAGGCAAAACCAACGAAATGCAGCAAAAACTGACTTGTTTAGGTTTGAGTTTTTCAGTAGCCATATATGCATATACAGCTGAAGTCAAACAATTTCTCATGACCTGCCCTCTTAAAATGAATTATACTGCAGCTTTGACACAAGATGAACTGAGAATGAACAGAGAAAGAAGAATTCTTCCAGAAAAGCACATTCTCTACTACATTACAATATCCTTAATTTAAATCCTTTAAGATGAAGGTCTTAAAGTAATTTAGGAAAGACCTCTAGTCAAAGATTAACATACTTCATACTCTTTCATATTTTAGCCATTTCTACTGATGCCTTCCACTATGCCACCCAACAGCAACCATACCAAACGCTTCCCAAGACTGATAAATTACCACTCTGATAATATGAATATCTCAGCATAATTTCAACCCTCAAACACCCCCCAAACAACTTTTCCATTACTTTGATTAGACTCAAGTCATCTTAACAGTTGCAGCAGCCAGCTTGTCAAGTACTAACTATGCAGTGTAGAATATGCTGCCTACTGCTGAGTCAGTATTTGTCACCATTCCTTTAACCCCCACCCTCAGCTGCTGAGGCAACTTATTACCAACCCACTCCTAACTAAGCCTCAGCAACCTCTGAGGTCTAAGACTGATGCTAAAGAGGCAGCGGTGTGAGGTTTGGCAACGCCTTCCAGCGCTAACTACTACAAGCTGCAGTAAGGCTTCAAACTGGTGATGTGTGCTGCAGGCAGCTCTGCCAGTTCCTGCAGCTTATTCCCATGTCTTGCAGTACTCAACATTCCTAAAAGCCCCATGTCCTAGAATTAATGATTAAAAATTCTTATATAAGCTGTTGTTTAAAAAGTACTTTTTACAGAGTCATAAAATTGTTTATGTTGAAAAGGACCTTTAAGATCATGGAGTTAACCTGGCACCGCCAAGTACCACTAAACCATGTCCCTCATCACCACATCCACATGGTTTTTAAACACTGCCAGTACAGTGATTCAACCACCTCCTGAGGGAGCTCCTTCCAAGGCTGCCTAACCCTTCTGGTGAAAAAAATTGTTCCTAGTGTCCAACCTAGACCTCGCCTAGCACAACTTGAGGCCACCTCCTCTTATCTTACCACTTAGGACAAGAGACTGACCTCCACCTTGGTGCAGCCTTCTTTCAGATGGAGAGCAACATGGTCTCCCTCAGTTCCCCTTCTCCAGCTTTGTTACTGCTGTTTGGACACACCTCAATGTCCTTCCAGTAGCGAGAGGCCCCAAACTTAATATGGTATTGAAGGTGTGACCCCACCAGTGCCAAGTACAGAAGAAGGATCCCCGTCCTAGTCCTGCTGGCTGATTACTAAATCTCAATGATGCAATTAAAGCTATAGATCAATACATAAATCAGAAACAGGCCAACTGTGTATGCTTTCTATGCCTTATTTAAAAATAGATTTAAAATGTGTTTTACATACAGTGCTGCCGACCCTTTATCTAGAACTGAAGAACACTGATAGTATGCTGAATGACACAAACTAGCACAATCGCAGCTCTTGGAGGGATGGTGATGTGACTATGTGGAGGCATCAGATCTGGTCATCCTCTGCTCCTTAATCCAAACAACCAAGTGACTATTTATGTTAGGAAGGGCATCAGGAAACACTTACATCAAGTCCAGACGAAGTCACTCCTGGAAACACTATTCCTTCTGTAGCTGAGTCTCAATAGACGAAAGCAACACTCATGCCAAAAAAAAAAAAAAGGCAACTACACAGAGCTCTGCCTACACACACACACTTTTTTTTCCCCCCACAAAGCCCATTACAACTCTATTTAAAGCTTCCTCTTGCACATCTACTTCATGTTCTGATGTCTTCTACTAACCTGCACTGAAATACTGTGACCCAAATACCCAGAGTATCACTACTGTGGGGCTGATATTCCACAGTCATCTCTTTAGTCACTTCTAGCCACAGCAAAAGTCCAAGTTCCCCTTTACCCATTCTTCCAAATATCTGCTCCATTTTAGCCACTTCAAAAGAACAGGGAAAATTCCTGAAAGCTCATCAGGTGCCAGCCGTCTTCCACTGTCAGCCACAAGTCTCAAGCTCCAGTGAATACAGAGTGGAAATAGAGTAGTAACAGGCACATTGCCAGAAATCTGAACCAGAAAACACAAATCTTGGCCCAAAACTATGGGGTAAATTTGCCTACATGCAGCATTCACAAAACCCCCCTGCAGTTGCTGAAGTCAGGATCACTACTTCAAAATGAGGCCTTAGTATGTTTCTGTTGACAATAGGAGGCACATTCCTACAATGCCTTTGATTTCTCTCAGATGAATGACAGCCCCCAATTCATTAAGTCTAAAGCTTAACAAAATGCTATTTACAATAAATATTACAGCAATATTTACTGATGTCAGAATTCACTACACTTTGTAACATACAAGTGTCTGATTACTTCCATAAGCAGCCTCTGAATTGTGTTTTGATCCAGGGGCTGTGCCAGTTGGATTCTGCCCCAGTGACACCCACCGCATTCCTCAGGCTGTTGAAATGTCAAAAGAGTGGCATTTGCCTTAAGATTGTTCATGCAGCACCCATGAGCACTCAAGCAGCTGGACCTCTTGTGAGAGCAGAGCTGTGATCAGCTGCAAGAGCTACAAGAGAGCAAACAGATCCTTAGGACTCAAGGTCTGGTTTTGATCCACAGCAAGAACAGTTTCTCTTTGAAGTGGACTCCAGAAAAGTTACTTTGATGCTGCAACTAAAAACATCAGTCTGTGTGTGTATCCACCAAGCTCCACCTTACTTAACGCAGAAACCCCCCTATAATCTGACCTCCTAAGTGACAGGATGGAATGGCAAGTGCTGCAACCCAAGCCATGAGGAAATAAAGTTAATGCTCTGCATTTACAAGTTCAGTTGTGCTTCCATCTGCAACTCAGGCATTTCCTCTTAGTAGAGTATTCTTTCAAAGCACCAGGAGCCAACATTTTTTGTTTTTCTAGTAAAATTTTGACTCTTACAGAGAGCAGACCAGGAATAAGCAATCTCGGTATACACAAGACACACAGAGATTAAGGTTGTTTAAAAAGATGAATTTTTAAAAATACTAATCACCCAAGAACAACTACTTGTGCCACCATGATCTTGTATTTTTTCTGCTACAGCTGTTACAACTACCTTCTTTAATAATCAGTATTGCACAAAATCACAGAATTGTGGGGACTGAAAGGGACCTCTGGAGAACATCTACCCCAACCTCTCTACTAAAGCAGTTTTGCCACTCTTGCCCTTATTTCATAAGGCCACAAGCAAGCCTAGCTGCTAAAAACACACTACTTCAGCTAAGCTGCTATTATATTTATTCTTTAGAACAAGTAAATTACCTGTTGGAGAGTAGCTCCACTGAAAAGGATGTTGGAGCCATGGTTGAGAAGAAGTTATCCATGGGATGGCGATGTGCCTTGTTGGCCAAGAAGGCCAATAGCATATTCAGGTGCACTAATACGAATGTGTCCAGCAGATTGAGGGAGGTTCTCCCCCTCTACTCAGCCCTCGTCAGACCACATCTCAAATACTGTGAATGTGTGCAGTTCTTGGCACCCCAGTTCAAGAGGGACAGGGAACTACATGAGAATTCTACAGAGAGCTACAAGAATGGTTAAGGGACTGGAGCATCTCTCTTACAAGGAAAGACTGAAGAGACCTGGGACTGTTTAGTCTGGAGAAGTGAAGGCTAAGAAGGGGGGTTTATCAGTGTCTATAAACATCTGAAGGGTGGTTGCCAGGAGGATGCAGCCAGTCTTTCAGAGATACCCAATGATAGGATGAGGAGCAATGGACATACACTCAATTACAGGAAATTCCATCAACATGTTGGAAACATTTCTTTACTGTGAGAGTAATGGAGCACTGGAACAGGCTGCCCAGAGAGGCTGCGGAGTCTCCTCCTCTGGCCATCTTCAAAACCACACTGGATGCATTCCTGTGCAACCTGCCCTAAGTGGTCCTGCTCTGTAAGGGGGCTGGACTTGATGCTCTCTGGAGGTCCCTTTCAACTCCTACCATTCTGTGAGTCTGTTAGTATTTACAGGGTTTAGTGCGGTTAAATAAGCTTTTCTGTATTTTCCAAGTTTACAGGTGCATCTAGAAACTTAAATCCCATTTGCCCTGATTGCACAGTCCAAATGAATGATGATGGAACAACCCATTGTAGGCTTCCACAGAAAATACTACAGCTGCAGCCTTTATTTTACTCACTCTGACAGTTCTGGAGCATGCTGGCTGGCACTATTTGCAAACAAAATAGGCAAATTCTTTCAGAAAGACTGATGCAGTACTGCCTTTTTTTTTTATTTAGAGGGCAGTAGAGGGCCTGGGGGAAACAGACAGCACAACACCACTGCCCCAGAGAGTAAAGATACGACCTGCACAGTTCCCAACAGTAGCAAAGTTGCAATATGTTGTGAGAGAGATGAAAAGCAAATAAGGAGAGAATATATATAATTTTTTCTATTAAAATATTCCAATTAGCTCAAACCAGCACAAGTAACCTTCACTTTGACCATATTTACTGTCAATTTAGTTGAAGGTTTCTCCATAGTACCTCAGCTGAATGGCTATGAAGACAAATGAGCAACTGCAGAGCAGCAAAAAGCAGCACATCAGACAACCCATAGCAGCAGCTTCTGCAGTAGGCTCCTGACGCTCAAAACCTGTAAAACAAAATCATTACTGCATATATATTAAAAAGGCACATATGCAGTCTTGTACACACTACAGGGCAAGCATTCTAAGTCTTTGAAAAGGGTGACCACAATTAAGCTGAAATGAAAAGAGAACTCATATCCATAACATACCTGCTAAAATAAATATGTTTTGCTAAATTAGCAGAGGACTGTGAAGATGCCTCTTTTTAGATAAAGTATCTAAAGAAGAACCCAAAGATTTGAGATTTCTTCAATTCAAGGAGGTAGCAGTGCTACAGTAACAAAAAGTGTTCCCACACCTGAGCAGACTACAAAAGGAAACATATCATCTTAAGGAGGTCATTGTGCCTCATATGTGGGATGACTGTAATCAACGTCACTTCATACTGAACTCCTTGGTAACAGAAGGCGAATCGCTCCAACGACCAAACTACACATTTCAGAAGTCAGAAGTAAGAGACAGATGCCCCTGTAACATACACCAGATCAGAGAGAGCCCTGTGCCGCTTCTCTTCTGTTAGAGATACAGTTGCAAGTGGTATCTCTCACACACATGCACTCATTCACTCAACAGAAGACTGGTCCTAAGATTGATTTAAGTGTCAAGGTGACCTTCCAGCAAATGAAGGGCCCATCAACTGAGTCATTAAAACCTAATTCTGATGTTTGGCAGAAATCTTAGTGCTCCAGTAGGATGTGGTTTGACCACACAAGCTGTAGCATTCCCTGAAGCTCAGCCTTCACCCAACTATTCGCCAATGGTGAATGAGGCAACCTTAAAGACAGTTTTATTATCAGTAACAACTCCATTTCAGTATTTTGAGCAGCAAAACTATTTAGTCCAAGTTTTCCTGTTAAAGGAAGAACTGCTTTGCAAGCAAATATGGCACATCAATTAACACAGAAGAGAGATTGTCTGAAAATTCTTTATGGGTCTAACCACACCCTTCTGTTCATTCTCCTCTTTCTTTTCCAGGACCTCCCTTGTTACTGTTAGCACACCATCAACAGCAGATCAGTCTTTAGGTAGTGACAGTTTGAGACAAAATTTTCTGCATTAAGTTCAACTATTTGAGCTCAACAATTTGCATCAGTTTAAAAGTAAGTAGCTTCCAACAGGAAATATCCCATAAACCTGAAGCCATCCTATGAGTGAGAGTATGACTAACACCTACCCTTTTTCCACGCAAACGGTTCTTACCCCTACACACAGCCCATATACTATGTTGCTAATCTATCATTAGAAGGCAAGGCAGCAAACAAGAACCACGGCAGAACTGTTGAGATCAGAAGAGATCTTTGAGATCATCAAGTCCAACAGCTTTGCCTACAGCTCACAATCCCACCACTGCTAAGCCACTACCACTAAACCATGTCCCTGTGCACCAGGGATGGTGACTTCACCACCTCTGTTTAAAGACATTCTTATGCCCTCTCCTATACACAACTTCCTTGCGTTAACAGCCAGTTAGCTGCTTGCAGGGTTACACCCTAAGGGAGGGTGGCTGGTGGAAAACTGAATTATATTAAAGCTAACCATCAGTTCTTGTAAAGCAAATATAAATAACATAAAATCTCTCTCAACATATAAAAATGTGGTCAAGGGACTGAAAAAAAAAGTAGTCAAGAAATAAAAGCGTGTCTCTAGAGTTAAGATTTTCTACCACAAGTGAGGGCTGTAGAAGTTTCCTGTACTCTGAAGGACACACATGCAAAAGTCTTTATGACAGAATATATGTATAGCACACAGACAACCACCCACAAGATTTCTTATCCAGGTGAAAGCTGTACACTTACATCACTGTTACATAGCAAGCAGACAAGGATGCCAAGTCATACATCTCAGCACCACAAAGGAATGGGGGAAGGAGGCCAGGCTGTACAGCTCACACCAGGGACTCTTTCCCAACCACCCCAGCAGGTAGTTTGCCATATTTAGCCAAAGCCAGCATGGCAGGTAATCATCTGGCAGTGACTAATTCTTGCTATACCTCCCCAAGCTAGCCTAAACAGACTCTGACACCAGCAAGGAATGGTGCATGACTCCTGTCCATCTCCAGTTGCTTGTTCCCACCCATACTATTTTGGTCATTACAGCACAAACAGTCCCACCAAGGTTTAGCCCTACAATGGATGTGATGAGGAAACAACTCTGGGTTTACTAAAACAGCAAAGCCAAACAAACAGCCTAGCTACCACAGCCCCTACAGAAATATTTCCTAATCAAGCTTATCAAGCTTCATTTTCAGCAATGATTTTTACAGTGATAGGACAAGAGGGAATGGGTTGAAGCTTGAGGAGGAGAAATTTAAACTGGATATGAGAAAGAAATTCTTCACAGTGGGGGTGGTGAGACACTAGAACAGGTTGACAAGGGAGGCTGCGGATTCCCCCTCCCTGGAAGCATTCAGGGTCAGGTTGGATGAGGCCTTGAACAACCTGATCTAGTGGAAAATGTCCCTGCCCATAGCAGCGGAGTTGGAACTATATGATCTTTAAGGTCCCTTCCAACCCAAACCATTCTATCAATCTTCCAGGTGCACTTCATGGTACGCTAGCACACAAACATTCCAAAAGGACAGAAACGAGATGCTTGGAGCACTACTGTGGGTGGCAGTGCCAGCTGGAAGCACCTTGGTACATTAGTCCCTTCAGGCTTTGTTGTTAGTGAAGAGCCACGTGCTCTGCAAGACACAGAGCAGGAGGTGGCCTACAAATTTCCACTAGCTGCTAGGCAGTCTGGGACACTGCCCAACTAGTTTCATACCTATATCTGGACAGGATGACTCTCCTTTCCCATGGGGCTTCTGAATGCNTTCCCATGGGGTTTCTGAATGCTTGAGTAACACATTTGGCACAACTTCAAAAAACTGAAAGGAGAAAAAGGACAAAGAAAAAAAAAAACAACCACTTGTAAGAGAGAGAAAGTAACTGACAAAAGGAAAAAAAGTATGCTGCAAGATCTGCAAGGAACACTATGAATGAGACAACAGTCCTTCCAAGGATGCACTGTGAAAAGTCATTACAGACTACTTTATTTTGGATTTAAGAAACACGCTCTTAGTTGTCTTTCACAGAGTTAAAAAGAACACGTCTACTCGGTTTTGGAGTCACCGTATCCCAACAGTGCAACTCCAGCCTGCGATGGATTGCAGCTAACAGGTCAAGGGAGAAAATTCTGCCCCTCTGCTCTGCTGAAACCACATCTGCATTGCTGGGTACAGCTCAGGAGTCCTCAGCACAAGGAGCGCATGGAGTTGTTGAAGAAGGTACAGAAGAGACCACAAAACTGAACACTTCTACTATGAAGAAAGCCTGAGCGAGTTGGGGTTGTTCAG
>VWYK01026750.1:0-19882 GCA_013399775.1 Semnornis frantzii | reverse complement strand
CTCCCCTCCCAGAAATCAGAGACCCCAGGAGGGGCTCCCAACCACCCTTCCACCTTCTCCCCACTCCCACACCTTACCCCAAGGTTTGGCTTACGCGCAAGGAGGATCGGCTGGGGAGGATTAGAAGAAAAGTGGTTAGTGAAGTTATTCAACAGAGAGGAGAAGCCAGAGCTGCTAGCCCAAGACCCAAGTAGCCAGCAAGCCCGTAAGCAAGTAAGTCCCTCGTGACCCAGACTGCCAGCTCGAGAGACTCTTATCTTTTTGTTTTGGTTTTCTTATACCTAAACATTAAAACAAGCCTCTGAGTGAAGTAGACATCACCATTGTTTTTACCTTCACAGCCTACAGTATAATTTTCTCTATTAAAAAATATTCCAATTAACTCAAACAAGCACACCCCACAGCAGAGCTCTGATCACTTTGGTGGCCTCCTCTGGACCCTCTCCAGCAGCTCCAGGTCTCCCTTGTGTTGGGGTCCCACAGCTGGTCCCAGCCCTGCAAGTGAGGTCTCCCCAGAGCAGAGCAGAGGGGCAGGATCTCCTCTCTCCATCTCTGCCCACACTGCTCTGGATGCAGCCCAGGCTGCCCTTGGCCTTCTGTACCGCCAGTGCCCATTGCTGCCTCCTGCCCAGCTTCTCCCCCACCAGCACAGCCAAGTCCTTCTCTGCAGGGCTGCTCTCAATCTCTTCACCCCCAGCCTGGACCGATACCTAGGGCTACCCTGGCCTTGTTGAACCTCCTCATCCCACCTCTCTTGTGCAGGTCCTTCTCCTCACCTCCACAGATGCAGGTTGGTAATTTCACAGAGCCCACAGACAGGCTTCCTTGTCTGGTGCCACAGCAGACACCTTGCTGAGCTTTGCCTTGCACAGAGTCAGCGTCATTTGTGTTGAAGGGGCCTTTGGAGGTTGCTTGCTCCAAGCTCCATTCAGAGCAGGGTTACCTTCAAAGATACATTAGCTTAGTCAGGGTCTTGCCTGCTCTGTGTTGTAGGATTCCCAAAGATGCAAACTCTCACAGCCCAGTGTTTAAGCATCTTGTCCTGCATGCCAGCTCATGTTGCACAGGCTGCAGAGACTCACTACACAGCCACTCCAGTGGCAGAAGATGGCAAATGGAAGAGGCACTCCCCGTGATGTTTCTCCAATTCCCAGAATCCCTGCAGGTCAGCACTGAGCCAGACCCACTCTGTGTAATCTGCTGCAGGAAAGTGCAGCAGCACTGTAATGTCCATCTCCCCATGCCTGGACAATCCAGAGTGCTCCAGCACCTGAGCTTGCTGAACCACATGGTTCTGGAGTCCTCTCTGCATCCAAAATTAATCACAGCTTCCACTCTGGGTCTTCTTGGTGAGAG
The DNA here is from genome assembly GCA_013399775.1 of Semnornis frantzii. Taxonomy (NCBI): domain Eukaryota; kingdom Metazoa; phylum Chordata; class Aves; order Piciformes; family Ramphastidae; genus Semnornis; species Semnornis frantzii. The sequence goes on along the minus strand of VWYK01026750.1, from coordinate 18,526 downwards.
CCAATGGTAGGTCTGCCAGACAAGTATTGCCTGGGATACAGAACAGATACACAAGCTCTTGGAGCTCAGAAAGCTGTAACAAAGTAAATCCATTTCTTATCATTCAGCAAGTTCTGCTGCTGCAAAACTCTGCTGAGCAGTGTTCTGGGTTACAGAGGTTTCTGAGCCTACAGAAACTCCATCATACATCTCCTTCTGTAGGCATCTACATCCCACTGAAATTCCTCAACAGGTGGTAAATGAAGCCCTGAATCAGCTGGCCCTGGGACCGATCATCTCAGGAGAACCCACAGGTCCTGCTGTTGGCAGCAGAGAGCCCTGGAACTGCTGGGCTCTGCGTCAACCCCTCCCTGGACATTTTTTTCTGAGAGAATTGCCAGACAAAGCCCTGACGACTCAATTTCCTGCAGCATTCTGCTGCACGTTCAGTGTGGAGCATAGTGGCTGGCAGCCCCTCACCCAAGGGCAAATTCATTTCCTGGCTGACATCTGGCTGCAGAGGAATCCTGCCTGTAGTTCACCAGGTACTGGCAGGAGTGGGAAGCAGAATTATGGAGCCCTTTACCTGTCTGTGGCCAATTAGGGAAGGAAATGTTGCTCAAGGTAGAAGTGATGTGCTGATGAGACATGCAAATATCTTTCTTTCTGCAGCTCCTGCTTGCCAGGGCCTAGTGCACATGCTGGCATTCAGGGGGGTGCATAAGCACTGAAGTGAGCCATAGGCACTCATTCCAGACCCTTCTTTCCATAAGCAAAGGCATAAAGAATAAGCACAAACAGCAGAAGGAGAAGGATCACAGTCACCTCTAATACAGAATGCCAGCATGCCAGTGTGGTAGGCCTGGAAGGGACCTCTGGAGTTCACCCAGCACAACCCCCTGCCCAGCAGGGCACCCACAGCAGCCTATCCAGGAGCACAATGCCCGGGGAGGTTGGAAGCTCTCCACACAAGGAGACTCCACAACCTCTCTGGGCAGCCTGCTCCAGGCCTCCAGCACCCTCACAACAAACAACTTTCTCCTCCTCTTCACATGGAACCTCCTGGGTGCCAGTTTGTGCCCACTGACCCTTGTCCTGTCCCTGGGCACCACTGAGCAGAGTCTGGCCCCAGCATCTTGCACCCCACAGCTCCTTTAGTTCTTGCTGATCATTGCCCAGATCCCCTCTGGGGCTACTCTTCTCCAACTCTCAGCCTCAGGGCTCTCAGCCTTTGTTCCTCACAGAGCTGCTACAGGCCCCTCAGCAGCTCTGCAACCTGCCATGGACTTCCTCCAGCAGTTCCCTGTCCCTCTGCAACTGGGGAGCCCAGAGCTGGCCCTGGTACTGCAGCTATGGCTTTACTAGAGCATAGTAAAGGAAGAGGAGAACCTCCCTTGCCCTGTTGGCCACACTCTTCTAAATGCACCCTAGAAAACCAATAGCAGACTTGGCCATGAGGGCATATTACTGGCTCATGGGGAACTTGTCTCCCAGAACTGCCAGGGCAGATGCCACAGAGTATGTGGTTGGTGACTTCTTTGTGAGCTTTGCTCCTCATAATCAGGTTATGAAACCTTGGAATGAAGTTAATGCAAACAAACAGATCATGCAGAGAGCCATAAAAATAAAATATCATAATAAAAACCCTAAATGGAGAACATCTCCAGCAAACAGAGAGCAGTAAACACACTAATGTGTCTCTCTGCAACAGTATTGGGCCAGATAGAGAAGAGCCGCAAGAGATGGCATGAAAACACAGCTGCTCTGCTGCCTGAGTTAGGAGGGGGAGATGACTGCAGCACAGCTCCTCTGGCTCCAGGGACATGGCAGGGACACCTCTGCCTCTGCTCCTGCAGCAGCAATCACAGAACACATCTGGTGGGCAGAGTCCTCCCAGCTCAGCCAGCCCAGCCCTCCACCCAGCACTGCAGGGGCACCACTGAAACCTGCCCCTCAGCACCAGGGCCACAGTTGCTGGAAGCCCTCCAGGGATGGGGACTGCAGCACTGCCATGGGCAGCCTGTGCCAAGCTTTGAGAATCCTTCCAGGGCAGAAAGAGTTCCTGAGCTGCAGCCTAAGCCTCCCCTGGAGCAGATTGGAACCACTGCCTCTGCTCTTGTGCCTTGGCACCAAGGAGAAGGTGGTTCCTCCTGGTGCCTCTGCTGCAGACGAAGAGTTGACTGCTCTTGCAGGTAAGCCCCATAGCAAACTGAGCATCTGAGCAGAGTGGAGGCCATCACCCTGCCTTCTGGTCATGGTTTCTCTTCTCAGAGCAGAAACAGGAGAGAAGTTGCTGCTACATCTCTTACGGCATCTCTGAAGCTTCTCTTCTCCATGAGCCATGTGGATAAGCCAGGTGGGTAGGTACCAAGCTTGATCTGTTCATCTTTGGGGAATGCACTGAGTCATCACCCTGAGATGGAACATGATCCGAGCTAGGTAGGCAAAGCAAGAATCACAGCATTTCATGGAAATCATTGAAAGCAGGTGCCAGCCAGCCAATGCCCAGTCAAAGTTTGGTGTCTTGACAAACAGCTGCAGAAAGAGCTGAGGTCACAATCTGGTGGAGGTGACAGGCAGACCTGCAAACCTACTGGTGTGCAAAGACCCACAAAGACTTCAGGCAGTTTCCTATTTCCTTGACCAGTATCTTAACTTCAGTCCTCCCAAGTCCAGCCCTGCTTTGCCTCCTTCCCCACTCAAAATGCTCTCCCTGTCAGTGATGAGTACCAATCTCATCATCCTTTTGGCTACACCAACCTTGAAGTGGGTTGCTTAGTCTGGATACTTTCTTGCTCTTGAAAAGGGATCTGTGGCTGTGGGAGCACATCCTGACCTTCCAGACAAGAGATGTGCCTAGACTAACCTCACTTAGCTCAGCAGAGATCAGACCAGTCTGGGACCCACTCCAGTTTAGTACATTTCAGTGTGTTGTTTCCTGACTGAATTTGCTCCCTCAGCTCTTGCCCATGTTCAGCCTCGAGGATGAATGTTGATGATCCAGACTGAGCAGTGCTCTCCTCACTCACTGCAAGTGTCCTTCATCACCTGGGTACCAAACACTGCCACCTGGCACCACACTGCTGTTGGCAGGGCACCTTCCATGCCACTGGGTCATCTCCAGGTCTCAGAGATTCACAGATTGCACTGGGCAGGAAAGAGACCCTCCAAGGGCATCTTGCCCAAACCCCTGCAGGCAGCAGGGACAGCTCCAGCCAGAGCAGGCTGCACAGGGACACAGTAAGGCTGAGCTTGGATGTCTGCAGGGATGGGGTCTCAAGCACAGCCCTGGGTAACCTGTGCCAGTCTCTCCACACCCTCCCTGGGCACAACTTCCTCCTGATGTCCAACCTAACTCTGCCCTGCTCCACTTCCAAACCATTGCCCTCAGCCAGTCCCCACAGCCCCTTCTGCACAGTCCCTCCCCAGCCTGCCTGCAGGTCCCTTGCAGATACTGAAATGCAGCTCCGAGGTCTCCCTGCAGCCTTCTCTTCTGCAGGCTGCACAGCCCAAACTCTCCCAGTCTGTGTCCACAGCAGAGTTTCTGCAGCCCTCTGAGTATCTTGGTGGCCTTCTCTGGACCCTCTCCAGCAGCTCCAGGTCTCTCTTGTGTTGGGGTCCCACAGTTGGCCCCAGCCCTGCAGGTGAGGTCTCAGTAGATCAGAGCAGAGGGCAGAATCTTGATCAACCCTGACTGTTGTGAAGAATTCGTGGTTGCAAACAAGATCTGAAGGCTTGTGTTGGGGTCATCAGAGTGGACACCAAACCCCAGGATGTGCTTTGCACACACAGCTTTGTTGTTTGCTGGAGAATCCAACCACAGCAGTTACTCTTGGGAAACCTGCCACCAGTGAAGCACGTGCAGCCCATGTTTGGTCAGGCAGCCAAGAAGGCCACCACCATCTTGCCTTGGATCAGAAATAGCATGGCCAACAGCACTTCACGTGGATCATAGAACCACAGAATGGGCTGGAAGGGACCTCCAGAGCCCATCCAGTCCAACCCTCTGCACTCAACAGGGACATCCTCCACTAGAGAAGGTTGTCCACAGCCCTGTCGAGCCTCACCTGGAATATCTTCAGGGATGGGCCTCAACCACCTCCATGGGCACCGGTTGCAGTGGTCAGTGAAGCACTGATGTGGAGAAGACAAAGCACAAAGGTAGCAGAAGAGGTCCTTCAGCCATTCTACTGCCCCAAGGCTGGGTGAGTTCTGCTTAAGTGACTGACAGCTGCTCAAGCACTACCTTGACAACATCAGTTGCAGAAATATCATCTCCTCAGGCAGTTTATTGAAGACTTGTTGGGCATGGGAAGCTTTTCCTAACAATCAAATTGTCTTTTCCTTCTCAGAGACAGGATCTGCACTTTGCTCCCTAACATCACTGCAGTCGAAGATCATCATGAAGCCCAGCCTCAAGCTTCCTTTTAGGATGAAATAGCCTCATCTCTTCAGACTTTCCTTGAAGATTGTGTTCCTTAACCTTTCATCAGCCTTGATAGTTCCCTTTGTATCTGCTCTGGTTTCATAGGAGCCCCATAGGATGATGCTGGGGGCCTAGCATGATAGTGGGACTTGATTCAGAACTCACTGGAGTTGGTTCAGTCTTCTGGGGATGCTGAAGGATGGAGTAGGTTCAGACCTGGCACTGAGTTGCTGTCCTGCCAGGGGGCCTCCTGCATGACTTACTGCTCACCACCTGTTAGGCCTTAACACTTAGGGCATAGAAAATTACCTGCTTCTGGGGCTTCTGAGTGGCACCTTGAAAGGCAGTGTTTGTAGAGATAAGCCCTTACTAAACCTGTGGCTCTGTGCCAGATCAGCCAGAGCCTCTCAACAAGAGGAGTTTCTGCTCTGAAAGGATTCACTTCTAGCCTGCTATTGCTGATCCTCCTCTTAAACTTGCCCTGAAGAGCACTTTGCAACCCTTGGAAGGGTTTCATGTGCCTCACCAGCAAGAGCAAAAACAATTTGACATGGACTGGGTTCTAGGTTGGCATAACCAGGGACCTGAAGGATGCCACACAATTTATGCCAGCTGTGCTCAGGCTGCCAAGAAAGCCAGCACCAACCTGGCTTGAGCCAACAGGACTGGAGAGGTGCGACTCCCATAGAATGAGCCATAGAACAAGAGGAAAATACCTCAAGTTGCCCCAGGGTTCAGGTTGTACAGAAGAAACAATTTCTTCCCCAAAAGGGGTGTGAAGGTCTGGCCCAGGTTGCCTGGGGCACAGGTGGAGTCCTGATGTCTGGAGAGGTTTCAAAGCCAGGGAGATGTGGTGCTGAGGGACAGGGTTTAGTGGTAACCTGGCAGTGCTGGACTGGATGACATGAAAAGTCCTTTCCAATCAAACCAATTTTGTGATTCTTTACCAACAGCACTCAAGTAAGGCAGAGCAGTGGACACTGAGTCACAGCAGGAACAGCCCTGTCAGACATCTGTAGTGAGTGTTGACACTGCCAAGGTGAGGACCCTCCCCTGCAGGGTCAGAAGGATGCAGGTTATTGTTCCATTTTTCCTCAGGACAAGGGCCCAGGTTTTAAATAAATGTTTTTTTTCTAGGAATTTTTTTCATACCAGAAGGGAAACAGATTTCAGAGAATTATGGAATGGGCTGGGATGGAAAGGACCTCCAAAGCTCATCCAGCCCAACCCCCTGCACTCAGCAGTAACGTCCTCCACTAGAGCAGGTTGCCCACAGCCCTGTTCAGCCTCACCTTCAGTATCTCCAGGGATGGGCCACAACCACCTCCCTGTTGCAGTGTTCAACAGCCTCCTGGTGCAGAACTTGTTCCTCACATCCAATCTCAATCTGCTCTGCTCTCATTCCAAACCATTGCTCTGGTCCTGTCCTAGCAGGCCTTTGGGCACAGTCCCTCTGCAGCCTGCTTGGAGCCCCTTCAGGTACTGTCAGGCTGCTCTGACATCTTCCTGGAGCCTTCTCTTCTGCAGGCTCAACAGCCCCAACTCTCCCAACCTGTCCCCACAGCAGAGCTGCTCCAGCTCTCTGATCATCTTGGAGGCCTCCTCTGGACCCTCTCCAGCAGCTCCAGGTCTCTCTTGTGTTGGGGTCCCACAGCTGGCCCCAGCCCTGCAGGTGAGGTCTCAGCAGAGCAGAGCAGAGGGGCAGGATCTCCAATCTTCAACCTCTGCCCACACAGCTCTGGATGCAGCCCAGGCTGCCCTTGGCCTTCTGTGCTGCCAGTGCCCATTGCTGGCTCCTGCCCAGCTTCTCCTCCATCAACACCCCCAACTCCTTTCTCCCAGTTCTCCCCTGGAAGGTTCATAACAGGCAAGGAGGCTGAGGAACAGCTGGGTTCCCCATAGCACAGCAGCAAAGAGACCACACCTGCAACAATGGAACGAGAGTGAGACAAAAGAACTTGTGGTGGAGAATGAGGTGTCTGATCCCTTCAACCCTCACAGCATTTCCATATCACAATCCCTGTGTGGCCATGGACGCAAGACAGCTTGAACTGGAGGTGCCTGTTTCTTTACTGTGATTGCACAGGAGGCTGATGCTGACTGGGTCTGATGTGGAAGTGCAGACACATGAGTTGCTGTGCTGCAGAAGTTTGCTTGTCCCATATGTACCTCTGGATACATCACAGAGTCACAGAATCACAGGTTAGGGGTTAGAAGGGACCTCCAGAGAACAGCCAGTGCAAGCCCCTACCAGAGCAACATCACCCAGAGCAGGGCACACAGGAACACATCCAGAGGGGCTTGGAAAGGCTCCAGAGCAGAGCACTCCACAACCTCTCTGGGCAGCCTGCTCCAGGTCTCCAGTACCCTCACAGGGACAAAGTTTCCCCTCCTGCTCCCCTGCCACCTCTTCTGCTCCATCTGGCACCCAGTGCCCCTTGTGCTGCCCTTGGCTATGCCTGGGCACAGCCTGGTTGGGTCCTCCCAACACTGCCCTGCACATCTTTAGCACAGCACTGAGGGTAGCCCTCAGGCTCCTTTGCTGCCAGCTCCCAGCCACACCTTCCTCAGCCTGGCCTCACAGGATATGTTCTTCTCCACTCTGAGATTTCTTCCAGGTAGCTGTGGATGCTCTGTTGCAAACATCCCAGTTTCTCCCATCATCCCAGACAATGAAAGAGGAGTAAAGGATGCTGATAGATGCTTCCCAGACCTGGGCTTTGGGAAGGGGTCAGCATAGGTCCTGCTGCCTCTGCAGAGAGTGGCAGGGGTAGACATGACTCAAACAGGGATGATCAGACCATACTACCAGTGAGGAGTGGCAACCACATGCCATTTTATCCATCCATGTGGCATAGAGCACTTAGCACTGCTGGTCCTTCTGTGAAGATAAACAGGAGAGAGGAAGAAAGAGGGACAGAGAAGATTTCCAACAACTGCATTGTTACTGCAGCAGAGCCAAGGTGTTTGGGGTAGTTTTGCTGGTTCTAAATACATCGATCTTTCCTAATAAGAACAAATTCTGCCTGCTCCACTCAGAGAGGAATGCAAAGAGGACTACAGAGGAAGAAAGCTTCTGAGGGCTCGGTGGGTGGGGTGGTTTGTGTAGTATTCTGAAGCTTTTTAGAGTTTCTAAAGGAAGATCAAATTTCTGTTCAAGCAGCTCCTGCCGACAATGAAAATAATTTGCTCCAAAAGCCGCAGCCCTTCTGCAGCCTCTCTGGTCTGGGAGCTGTGTGCTGTTTGCAGTGATCTGCCTGTGACAATGGAGCAGAGCACCCTGCTTTGTAGCCAGGCTTTGACAGGAGCATTCAGCCTTTCATGCTGCACTTGAGACTCAGATATTTGCTTGGGCTCCTAATTTTTTAATAGACTCTTTCACCGAGCCCATCTCGACATGAAATGAAACTAATTTAGATTTGAACACATCGAAATGAGGCTTTAAAGGTACTTTTTTTCCTTTTTCTTTCTTTTTCTTTTTTCTTTCTTTTTTCAGTCCTGAAGAAATACAGCATCAATAGAACTCTTTGAACACAAAGGAATCCCCGGGAAAGAAGATAATTTTGGCACTGGATTGTGCCATGTTCAGAGGACAAGACCTTGGGGATATGACAATCCCAGGTTTCAGTCTCTGCTGAGAGACTCTCTGCATATATCTGTAGCAAATGCAAGGATTCTCATCTGGAAAGCAGCCAATTTTCTCACCAGGAAGACCTCTGAATGAGGCAGACCAGGAGTTTCTGGCTCAGATTCCCACACACTGAGGCCTCAGCTAACCTGGGGAGAGGACACTCAGGAGAGAATTTAAAATACCTCTGGGTTACAGAATGTCAGAATCCCAGCAGGGTGGGGTGGAAAAGGACCTCTGGAGCTCACCCAGCACAACTCCTGCTCCAGCAGGGCACCCACAGCAACTTGGCCAGGAGCACAACGGCCAGAGGGGGTTGGAAGCTCTCCACACAAGGGGACTCCAAAACCTTTCTGGGTAGCCTGCTCCAGGCCTCAAACACCCTCACAACAAACAACTTTCTCCTCCTCTTCACATGGAACATCCTGAATTCCAGTCTGTGCCCACTGCCTCTTGTCCTGTCTCTGGGCACCATTGACTGGCCCCAGCTCCTTCATCTCCTGCTGAGCATTGCTCAGCTCCCCTCTGGGGCAGGCTCTCAGCCCCAGGGCTCTCGAGCCTTTGTTCCTCACAGAGCTGCTTCAGGCCCCTCAGCAGCTTTGCAGCCTCCCCTGGACTCTCTCCAGCAATTCCCTATCTCTCTTCAACTGGGGAGCCCAGAGCTGGCCCCAGAACTCACTAGGACAGAGTAGAGGGGAGGAGAACCTCTCTTGACCTGATGATGATGTAAAAGGCTTCCTGGCATTGAGAGCTGGAGCAGCTTTCTGAGAAGAATCTCAAAGGGATGTGGTGATGGTGGAAGACATGAGCAGGTCCAGCCTAACACCTCTGATAGATACAAATAGCTCCCACAGTGGTAGTATCCAAACACAAGGTTGTTGTTAGAGGCTTTTTCCTCCTTTTTTCTGTCCTTATCCTGGGCAACCATCCCTGGGTGACAGAGGGAGGATGATGTGCAGGGCTGGAGACTTCCCCAGCTGCTTGGTTGTTTTTTGTTCTGCTGAGCACGCATGTAAGTCTTGATTGGCTGACTCCAGACATGCCATGGTCCTCACCTGCTCTTCCCTTGCTGGCTGTGGCTGGCCATGGCATAAGGAATTCCTGTCAGAAACACCTTCCAGCTGCTCCACAGTTCAGACCTGCTGCTAGGGGCATCTTACCATGTCCTGCCATACTGTGACACAGGGATGGCAGAGAATGACCATGCCTACACTTGGCAGCACGTTCCTTTTGGGGCTGAGACAAGCTCTGTGGTTGTGGCAGTACACCCAAAGCCCCTCCTCCTGCCCCCTGTGACAATGGGATGGGGGGGAAAGAGAGAAGCTGGGACGAAATGAGCCAGGGAAGATACCTCCCCCTCCCAGGGCTGTGGGTCAGTGGATTCATATGGGCCCTTCTCCCCAAGTCAGGTGTCCTGCCAGGCACAGACCCCGTGCTGAGGCAAATCTGAGCATGTTTGGGCAGAGAACTGATGGTTATCAGTTTCAGGCCTGTAGGATTTCTGTCTGGATGCAAATCCCCTTGTGATGGTATCAAGAACTGAGATATGTCCCAACAAAGGGGAAGATCCCAGGTGCTGCAGGTCCAGTGACCACCTTCCCCTTGGAATACACAACAAAGCTAAGTAAGCACACCTTGGAATAAAGATAATCATCTTTGCCCATCAAAGCCACATCGACCCTGAAAGGGGACATGGGGAAAAGGTTTCTGGACTATGCAACAGATGCAACAGATTCCCCACCTGGCCCTAAGGAGCCCTGGATGTGTACTGGTGTGTGGGCAGGGAGAAGGTCGAAGAGCAGCCTGATACTGGGAGGTGGAGTCACATTAAAAAAATATTAATTTTAATAATAATAGCAACAGCAGCATCAGGAACTATTGCCATTGCATTATTAATATTACTATTATTATATTTCTCACCTACTTAGCCCTTTATTGGTAGCAGTCGTGAGCAGAAACCAGGAGTTTCTGAGAGCTCTTGATGGACTTTGCAACAAACAAAAAGATGTTCTGCAACGAGAAGCCTGAAACCCTGCAGGACCTGGGGCATCAAAAATATCAGCTGGTCAAAGAGGCCTCCTCAGTGCTTTCATGAGTGCTCTGTGCCCGCAGAGCTTACCTGGCACTCCCTCCTCTCCTCACTCACCTCTAGCCCTAGGTCTCCATTTCTGTTGCCCTCGTGCTGCATAGCTGTCACCTTAAGATAAGGACAGAAGGCAAGTAGAGAGCTGAATCACTGTACCCTGAGAGCTGACAGCATTTAGTGCCCCTCAGCTCAGCAGAACTTCCAGTCACTGTAGGAGCAAAGCTGAAACTCATAGATTGATGGAATGGGTTGGATTGGAAGAGACTTTAAAGCTCATCCAGTGCCAACCCCCTGCAATAGGCAGGGACACCTCCCACCAGCCCACGGTGCTCAAGGCCTCATCCAGCCTGGCCCTGAACACTTCCAGGCAGGGGACATCTACAATCTCCCTGGGCAACCTGTGCCAGCGTCTCACCACACCTGAGAGTTGGTCCCATGCCTCCTACAAGGGAGACACCTCCATTATCCTGCGCATGAAAACCATCCTGGAACTCCTCATTCCCTTGCTCATTTGCTCTCCTAAAGAGCTTTGCTCTGCAAAGAACCTTAAAGTTGTCCTCTACCACCAAAGTTTTCAAGAGCAATGTGGCTTTTCTCATAAAGAGGCAGCAGTTAAGGGAAGGAACTGTTTTAGAGTGGCAAAGTGCTGCTAAAGGACAACAGGCAAGGCTTTGCCAATAATTAGCACGCTGAGGCTTGCCACCTTCTTATCAAAACCATCCCTTCTCCAAAGGGGCTGCTGGGGGCATGGCAATCTGGGCACACAAAGACCCCACAGATCTTGTCTGTAAAATGGTTACCTGGGAAACGTTTGCTGACCTCTGGTTGTCTCTTCAGGGTGTCTCCCAGCCAGGGAAGCTACTGTAGTCCATTCAGCAATGAAAGCATCACCAACACATTAAGAGTGAGCAGAAATAATTGAGATCTGGAGGAGCCGAATGCAAGCAATGATTAAAAGAGATGCTGCTGCACAATGGCTTCAGATTGAACAGAATAAGTTTCTTGGAGGGTATTTGTTACAATGAGATGAGGTTTGTTTAGTGTTGCACGCTGGGGCATAATTATAAGTAATGGGATTAGACTCATGCATGGAAAACTAATCTGATTGTCAGGAATCATTTGCAGCTGTGGAGAGGAATCTGCATCTGCAAAGGGTTAATTTGTGCATCTTCCCTCTGGGAACATTCCTGCCCCAATAGATCTAGGGCTGCAGCATTTCTGGCAGGTTGCTGTAGCCCTTCTGTGGTGCATTCCTGTGGGTAGAGCTGTTCAAGAACCACTGAACATTAGGGGTTGGAAGAGACCTCCAGAGCTCATCTGGCCCAAGCCCCTGCTAGAGCAGGGTTACCCAGGGTAGGGCACACAGGAACACACCCAGGTGGGTTTTGAATATCTCCAGAACAGGAGACTCCACAACCTCTCTGGGCAGCCTGCCCCAGGCCTCCAGAACCCTCACAGGGACAGTTTCCCCTCCTGCTCCCCTGCCACCTCCTCTGCTCCAGCTGGCACCCAGTGCCCCTTGTGTTGCCCTTGGCCATCCTTGGGCACAGCCTGGTTGGGTCCTCCCAACACTACCCTGCACATCTTTAGCACAGCACTGAGGGCAACCCTCAGGCTCCTCTGCTGCCAGCTCCCAGCCCAAGCTCCCTCAGCCTGGCCTCACAAGAGATGTTCACTGCCTGCAGGAGCTTGGGGGCTCTGGGCTGGGCTCTCTGCAGCACTTCCCTGAGCTCCCTCTTGAGCTGAGGGTCCCAGACTGGATACGAGATTGCAGCTGTGGCCTCAGCAGGCAGAGGGATCCTGCTTTGCCAGTGTAGCCTCTTTTTAAGCAAGGTAATTGCTCAGGTGCAGAGATGATGCTGTTTAACAACCTCTTCTCCACAGTCCTTCAGGGAGCACAGCTTCATCAGAGGGGGACTGTCCCAGGAGTGTGGTTGGGCAAAGTAAGAGGAGAGGCAGGGACTTCCTTCAGGAGAACCAGGGGCAAAGCTGGGGTGAAGCTGCAGAGCTGGGTGGGCAGAGGAGTCCCCAGTGAAAAGGACCCAGAACTGAAGGCACCTGACATGTTTCTGTTAGGAGGGGGATCAAAGCAGTTTCTCCTACTGAAAGACCTTGTGGAAGAGGGTAAGACAGTTGAAACTAAATGTAATGGTCTCATTAAAGTGCTGAGTGATTTTTATTCACCTAAGAATTATGTTCTTACTGAAAGACATGATTATTTCCAGGACCTCAGGCAATATCCAGATGAAGAGATGTCTGAATCTATAACAAGCCTGAAAGACTTTTCTGCCCAGCACATGTCCAGGCTGGCAGCAGAACAATAGCTGCTGTTGGGGGGTGCCTGCATGCACTGCTGCTGAGATTTAGCAACCCCCACCCTGAGCAGGCAGCAGAAAGGGGAAGAGGACATCCTGTGCAAGCACAAGTGTGGCACTCTTAGTTTGTTACATCAGGTGTCCAGGTTGTCCCCACTCTGAGTGGTCAGAGTGCATCTCACACATTGGTGTTCTACATGCTGGGAATCTCATTGGATTGCTCTTAGCCTCTTCTTGATGTCCAAAGGCAGGCAGGGAAGAGGAGGTCGAATGGTTTACTCTAATGATTTCATTCGTTCACGAGGCTGGGATGTCCCCAGGTCATGCATTCACAGCTTCAGATGACATTGGGTTGGAAGAGGCACTCAAGGTCACCTTGTTCAATCCCCTGCAGGTAGCAGGGACACCTTCAGCCAGAGTAGGCTGCACACGGACACAGCAAGGCTGAGCTTGGATGTCTGCAGGGATGGGGCCTCAAGCACAGCCCTGGGCAGCCTGTGCCAGTCTCTCCCAACCCTGCCTGGGCACAACTTCCTCCCAATGCCCAACCTAACTCTGCCCTGCTCCACTTCCAACCCATTGCCTTTGTCCTGTCCCCACAGCCCTTCCTGTAGGTCTCCTTCAGATATTGAAATGCAGCAATAAGATTTCCCCGGAGTTTTCTCTTCTCCGAGATGAACGGTCCCAAATCTTGCATCTTGTCCCCACAGCAGAGTTACTCCAACCATCCCTGTCTTACTTTGAGAAGGTTGTGGCTGGAGTGCAGGTGTCTCTGACACTGGTGCAAGGGGTGATGCACAGGAGCTGCTGTGGTGCTTGTGTTGCAGCTGAGCAAGCAGTGACAGCAGTAAAGATCTGCAGCTTTGGAGTTGTTGCGTACCGGCAGCTCAGGCCATCCTGAGGGATGATGTAAAAGAAAAGCAGGATGTCCACTGAATGTTTTTATGCTCAGGATCAGCAGGCAAAGCATTTGATGCTGAGAGGCAGAGATGGTTGCAGCAGGTAGCCCTGCTGTGAAGAACAAGCAATGGGAACCAAAACACCTGGAAAAGGAAGAATTCCTCTCTGGCAGGAGGATTCCTCGCCTGCAGTAAGCCTGAGAGGCCACTCAGCTGCTACTCCCCACAGAAACCATGGCAGAAATTGCTCATCATAAATGATGCCTGACAAGAGGCAGGGATCTTCCAATCCCACTTGGTTCTCTGTGGCTGGGATGTCCCATATTTGATTGGATCAGTGTCCCCAAGCAGGAGGATGGATTTTCCAGCAATAGGAGCCTATAAGCAGGCAGAAGCAAACACAGAGAGGGATTTGCCTGCTGGTTTGGGGATTTAGTGGTAACTCCTGGCAGCCTGCTGGAGACATTCTGCTGATATTCTCTGATCTATTGTTTCACCTTCTCTAAGGCATATTTTATCTCGGAACAATCTTCTGTTGATATTTTAGAGGTCCTCCTGGCAGCTTTCTGAGATGAATCACATCTTTGTCTATCTATTCCCTTTGGAGACAAAAAAAATCCAAAAACAAACTAACAAACCAAACTTTCCTGGGTGAAGCACCAGCAGGAGAATCTGGGGCTAATATTTCATTCATTGACACATGGGAGAGAAAACCTCCTGTCCTGTGTCACAATATCTGTGTTGTCACTCTCTAGGATACAAAAGAGCTGTTTCAGACTCTATGTCTTCAGCCTGTGACACCGGATGAGTGTTAGTGACTTCATTGGCCACCAGTGCCATGAATGCCCGGAGCAAGCCCTTGCTAGGCAGCTCTCACAGGACAGTCACAGAGTCCTTTAAGCTAGAAGAAAATTTTAAGTTCATCCAGTCCAACCCTTAGTCCAGCATTGCCAGGTCACCACTCAACACCGCATTTCCAGGGCTTTCAAACCCCTCCAGGGGTAAGGACTCCACCTCTAACTTCAGCAGCCTGGGCCAGGCCTTGACAACCCTTTTGGGGAAGAAACTACTCCTCATGCCCAACCTAGATCTTCCCTGAGGCAACTTGAAACCATTTCCTCTTGTCCTATTTTTTGTTCCTTGGGAGAAGAGACCAACCCCCCCCGCCTCCAACCTGCTGTTAGGTATCCATGGGGAGTGAGGTCTCCTCTCAACTGCCTTTTCTCCAGGCTGACCAGCCCCAGTTCCCTCAGTTTCCCCTCACAGGACTTATGCTCTAGACCCATTCCCAGCTTCCCCAATCTTTCAAGAGGAGATCAGTGGTACGGGACTTTGGTCACCAGTTTGTTACTGAATGAACAGAGAAACCCACCCAGAGAAACCTGGGGGCCTGTGCAATCACTTCAGCTCCCTGCAGGCATCCTCTGCCCCTTAGTGGCAAGAGACAGGAGTAGAGGAAATGGTTCCAAGTTGCCCCAGGGGAGGCTCAGGCTGCAGCTCAGGAATTCTTTCTGCCCTGGAAGGGTTCTCAAACCTTGGAATCCAGGAGCAGAGAGTCCCCATTCCTGGAGGGGTTTCAAAGATGTGGAGATGTGATGCTGAGGCACATGGTTTAGTGGTGACCCTTTGGTGCTGGGTGAGGGTTGGACTAGATGAGCTTGGAGCTTTCTTCCAACCATCTGTTCTCTTCTGTGGTTCTTCCAGGAAATGCACTTCAACAATCACAGCCATGTCCTGGAGGACATCCACATCTCCCAGCAGCAAGCACAACCTCCAATATGAATTGCCTCTGACTCCCAGCTGCAGAAGAAGCTCCACCTCAGACCATCTCTTTTCAACACTGAACATTTGCTGGTCCGTAAACCCCAAATAAGCACAAATAGGAGGAGGAAGAACCAATGTAAGAGTGCCATCTGGTGACATCTACCACAGCCTTTATCACAGGCAGCTACTTCTCTGCGCGCAGAGCTGAGTGATACAGGAGGAGCAGAATGCTCCCCACTACAGGAGTTTTACCAAACCCAGACATTTTGTAATGACAGAATGAGGAGTAATGGGTTTAAACTGGCAGAGGGGAGATTTAAACTCAATGTTAGGAAGAAGTTCTTTACAGTGAGGGTGGGGAGACACTGGCACAGGTTGCCCAGGGAGGTTGTGGATGACAGAATCACAGAATCTTCAATCTTAGATCACAATCTGTGATTCTGCCATCCACAACCTCCCTGGAGGTGTTCAGGACCAGGCCAAATGAGTCCTTGAGTGACCTGTTCTAGGGGGAGGTGTCCCTGCCTATGGCAGGGGGTTGGAACTGAATGAGCTTTGAGGTCCCTTCCAATCCAAACCATTCTATGATTTTATCATTTTCTCATCAAAATTGGGTGACTCCTGCAGGTGACTCGATTGGGAGCTGAGGGCTCAGCTCTTTGAAAACCCACCCCCAAATGCAGGTGCACAGTGCCCATGGAGTATTCATGGCCCTGCATGCAAATCAAATAATTGGCCTTGCAAATGGCTAATTTGGTGCATTGGCCATGAAGCCCAGGGTGGCTCTGCACACAAATGAAGCCTGCACCTTTGTGCTGGAGTGGTTGGGAAAGCT
Source organism: Semnornis frantzii (assembly GCA_013399775.1). NCBI lineage: Eukaryota > Metazoa > Chordata > Aves > Piciformes > Ramphastidae > Semnornis > Semnornis frantzii. The sequence continues at coordinate 2,594 of VWYK01026750.1, read as the reverse complement.
GTTTTGGGCTTCTTACCCCAATTTATTTAGATTAACATCTTGTACCTATGCAAATGCCTGTCCTGCTCGAAAGTTTGAGAAGCAGGTGGTGGCAATCTGGACATGACCTGACACGCTAATGGTTCGTCTTGTCCAAAAGAGGTTAATTTCTATCGTGGCCCAGTTTAATCCAGTCTTCTACTGGGAATTGTTGCTGCTGAAGAAAACAGAAGCCCAGGATGTGTTTCAGGCAGAAGCCTCTTGGAGTTACCTGTTTGTATTTTCCCATTGTCTCCACCAGTTGAGACAGCATAAGGCTCTCATGTGAACAGTCTGTGAATAAGGCTTTGGCTTTGCTTGCAGATAAGGTTTAAGAGCGCCAGTAACCATTCTACTTGCTACCCACAAGGACCAGTCTCACATTTTAGGGGTGTAATGGGATGGGGTAATTAATTAATGCGAGACGATGTATAAAAATATTAGCAGTTTATTAATATTAATTATTCAGAACTCACATCACCCTGATCACCATTTAATAATAATATTAACAGGCTCTTTGCAACGTTATGGAAACTATGTACAGGTTATAACAGAATCTGGAAATAACTTTTAAATATAAACATTAATTAAACTTGATATGAACTGGAAGAGAAGGCTTTGTGGTCAGTATAACGCTTGCTCACTAGATGGACATAAGGAGCAACTTTCTGCTTAGGGCAGAAGGCAATTAATAATTACAAGAGGCTTTGGCATTTACCCACAAAATTATTATCTGACAGTACCCAAGGCGGGGTTACTGTCGGTAGCTGTCAGTGGCTTTAGAGTCTCCCCTGGGCTTCTGGGGAAGGAGGCAGACGATCTCTGACCTGTTCCTGGCTCTCTGGACGATCTGTATTCTCTCCAGGGCTTCTGTCTGGGCAGAAGGTGCAGGGAGGATGTCTTGCGATGTCACGCCGGCTATGCAGGCCAAATGCGTGGAGGTATCAGAGGTAGCAGGCACAGGCACACCTTGTATGGCAAAGGGCAAAGGCGTCTGTGCTCCCTGCTGATCTCCCTTTTATCCAATACAGCCCGAGACCAATGGGCCTTTGGACACAGGATAGCCAATAAAATGGTGGTTATCCAAGATTTGCCCATATTAGGTGAAGCTATAGGTCTGCTTTACCCTTCTTTGGGCAGAACACAGCCTTGCACAAGGCAACCCTGTGCACCCTGCTTACAGCAGGGTCTGGGCAGGCCACAGACCCCAGACCCAGTGGCGCCAGGCCCTTTGTCCCTTTCCCACCATTCCTCTCCCCAAAACAGCAGGAGGGAGAGCAGAAAAACTTTCCTGGGCAAGCCAGGAAAGGTATAAGCCCAATTTGGCCTGCCTGGGCCTACCACGACAAGGGGTAAGTTGTAAAACCCTGCAAGAAACCTGGGAAAGGAAAGGTCTGGACTGATGTTTTGTGTGCTGGTTTTTGTCCTCTGTGCATTTCTGCTCTTTAGGAAGGACAGACACAGCACACAGAGCTGTGCTCCCTGGCAGGCTTTGATGTGGTTCAAACCAGCTGCAGGCATGATTTGGGACTAGGAATGGTCCAGGCATCATTCCCAAGAGGTTTCCAGCGTGCAACCACTGTGTTCAAAAGGACAGGAGACTTTGTTAGCAATGGCATGGCTCTGCCATCCAGTTCGGAGCCCATTGGAACACCTACAGTGCTCAGGGAATGCGGAACTGCAGCAGAGGAGCTGTTTCATTGGGCATTGTATTCAGTTGTGGCCTTCCTGGCAGGAGATCTGGGGCTTTGGGCAGGTCATTCAGTGCAGCATAGCCATGAAGTACAGGAGGGTTAAAGGTGCTGAAGGAACAACTGCTGCCCCTAGACAGTCAACAACTCTAAAGAGAACCTATACTAAACTACCATACTGTCCTGTGGGAGGCTGAGGAGCAGCCCCTCATGAGCCAACCATGGGTATGCATTTGACCTGCCAGCCTGGAGCTCCACTCACCAAACCAGGGCTGATGTGTCTCAGCAGTGCCCATGCAGAGGGCAATCAACCATGCTAGCAATGGGCTCGTTCATCTCAGACTACAGCCCATGGACATCAAGATGGTTTGGACAGGCTTAGCAGACCTCCCTTGTCCTGCACACTCATCCCCCTGGCTCCAGTACACAAGTTCTGTCTCCTCCTTGCTGCATTGTCACATTCTGGACTGCAAAAGGGTTTGCACATTCCATTTTCCCTGGGTCCTGCCAGAGTTTTGGGCAACTCAGCAAGCCCTGCCCAGCTGCTTCCAAACCCCACAAAGTTGGCTGCTTCCAGATGCAAGTCACACATTGCATGAGCAGTGCGTGTACTGACCTGTAAGCTCCAGCATAGTCCTGCCACCATCTCCTCTCCTGAAAATTTGCTTATCCCAGACATGGAAAGAAACATTTTAAAGGGATCCTTATCAGTCCAAGTGCCAGGTCCTGCACTTGGGTCATAACAGGACCAGGACAGTCCTTCTGCCTCTGTACTCAGCACTGGTGAGTCCCCTGGGAAGCATAAACTCGAACCAATACACCTCATCTCCAACCTAACTCTCCCTGGCATAACCTAAACCTATTTCCTCTCATACTATTGCTGGT
>VWYK01026749.1:6236-19360 GCA_013399775.1 Semnornis frantzii | reverse complement strand
CGGCCCCCCCCCCCCCCCCCCCCAGTCTTTGCCCTCAGGGAAGGCTTTCTAATTTCCAAGCGGAGCCACGTAATCCCTCAGAAGGCTGTTCTAAAGGCAATGTTTGCCATCTAGTGGGAAAATAAGGTCTGGGCACCCTTCTTGCCTGCAGAAGGAACGGGCTCGGGGTTGTTTTGGCAGGAGCTGGGGCGCCATGCTTCTCCTGGTCCACAGCTGAGTGGTAGCTCCCGGCCCTAGCAGGGAGCTCCGAGGAAGAAGGACCCAGGGAAATGTGGTTCAGCTTCATGCAGGCAGCTCACTGCGCTCTCTGCAGCCAGCCATGGACGTCTGCTTGTGTGTGGATTCCTAGACATTGTAGTGGTCACAGGCCCTAATGTCTGCTGCCCAGCAGAAGTGGGGAGCTTTTTCTCCTCTGGCATAGGAGAAAAAGCACCATGTACTGGATAAACGGCACCTTCTAAGTCAGCTTCTTCCTAGTGCTTTCCAGGTCAGCATTCTCCTGGCCAACAGCATCTTCCAGGTCAGCAGATCATAGAATCATAGAATCAGCCACGGTTGGAAGGGACCACAAGGATCATCTAGTTCCACCCCCCCTGCCATGGACAAGGACACCCTACTCTAGATCAGGTTGGCCAGAGCCTCATCCAGCCTGGCCTTAAACATCATGAGGAGACCTTATAGTAGCCTTCCAGTATCTGAAGGGGGCCTACAGGAAGGCTGGGGAGGGACTATTTACAAGGTCTTGCAATGACAGGACGAGGGGCAATGGGNCCTGGGCAACCCATTCCAGGATCTCACCACTCTCATGGTGAAGAACTTCCTCCTCACATCCAGTCTGAATCTCCTCACCTCCAGCTTTGCTCCATTCCCCCCAGTCCTGTCACTACCTGATAGCCTAAAAAGTCCCTCCCCAGCTTTTTTATAGGTCCCTTTCAGATACTAGAAGGCCACAATAAGGTCACCTGGGAGCCTCCTCTTCTCCATACTGAACAGCCCCAACTCTTTCAGTCTGTCCTCACAGCAGAGGTGCTCCAGCCCTTCTCTGGACACGCTTCAGCATGTCCATATCCCTTTTGTAAGACGGGCTCCAGAACTGGATGCAGTACTTCAAGTGGGTCTCACCAGAGCAAAGTAGAGGGGGATAATCACCTCCCTCGACCTGCTGGCCACACTTCTCCTGATGCAGCCCCAGATCCTCCTGGCGTTCTATCAGCATTCTGCAGGAGATCCAAGGTGTAGACGCAGCACTTTTAGTACCTTACCAGCTCAAGTTCCAATAGCACAGAGGTGACTATGGCAGCACTCAGCATGTATGTGGAAGCTCAGCTACTGTCACATCTGCCAGTGCCAAGCAGAGGCTAGGGGACGCTTGTATGCTGGATGAGCTCCGTGTGTTGTAACATTCCAAAGCCACGTGAGACTCCCAGAGTCACATTTAACTCTGGCCCATCATTTCCAGCATGCAGAGAGAGGTCTTGCTCTACAGGAGTGTCAGTATGTTCAGTGCCTGCTCCATGAAACCCTGGAAACCCAGGGAGCTTTGGAGTCCCCCACTTAGTTGAGGAGCTCTTCTGGCAGCTGGGCCATACCATCCACAACCTCTCTGTTTGGTCTTCCTCTGCAGATGATGTGGCAGTGGATGCAGGGCACAGTTGCTGAGAGAAGAGCAAGATGTTCCCTCTTCCTGCCCAGGGAAGCTCTCAAAACATGTCCTGCTCCATCTCTGCCTCCACAGCTCTGGAGGTGGCTGGAGGAGAAGATGCAGCTTCTGTGACGGGGAAAGGCGACCATCTCCTCTGAGCAAGTGCCAAGCCAGCAGTGAGGAGATGTGTTCCTCAGAATGCACAGCAGAGATGAGTGGCCAGAGAATAGGACTGCCTGTGTCTCCCAGTGCCACTACACTCTTGGTGAGCTCATCCAAAGACCTGCTGCCTCAAGAATGGAACAACCATTTCCTGAAAGCACCAGAGCAGGAGTGTTTGGGTACAGCTAAGGTACTGGATCTAGCCTCCCAGGAGCTCTGCAACCACATGCTTGATGTTTCCCAGCTGTGAAGGACCAATAGTACCCCTGAGGCATATCTCCCTTCTCCCCATCTGTTTGGGTGTCAGCACACCTGGCCTGGTCAGCAAGTGTTCCCCCCTCTTTCTGTCAGGAAGAAGCAGATTACGAGCAAGGAGAATGCAGGCCTGAGGCAGCCAGAAAGGGAGATGGGTGGAGGGGGAGCATGGCTGATCTCAGGGGTCTTCAGTGGGCTGGGCACTTGGACCCTTTAGCAAGATCCCAGGCAGAGGTATCCCATGTGCAGGTGAGATGAAAGCTATGGCCAGGTTGAACGTTTAGCACCAGGTTTTTAAAGCATTTGTGTTTGGGTTCGCTGTGTGCCCAGGGCAGGGTTCCTGCTGCTCCTTCAAGCCCAGTGTCCAGCGTGAGATGGAAGTGGCTCCTGAGGGTGATGTAATTGGTCTGGAGATGCACCAAACCTTCAATGATGTGCTCAGGATCTGCATTGCTAACAGCTCAGGCTCTGTCTTCTCACATCAGCAGTGATGCCACTTGCATGGGGACTGGGTTCACAGGTCACACCTGGCCCTTGTTCCCAAATATTCCTTGCTTTGCACAGCGTTACATACGTAACCTCCTGGCCATACGTAGCCAGCTGGCCCCTGCCTAATGTGCATCTTTGATGCTTAGGATGGTATTGAGTGTCCAAAATGCCTACCCATCCATGCATCCATCCATCTCTTCCACCCTCCGTCAACCTATCCATGCATCCATCTACATATCTGCATGGCTCCTTCCCTCAGTCCACACATCCTTTCCCCCATGTTGAACTACTGACTGCATATGCACTTTCTTTTCTCTGATTTATGACATGCATATGTTTCACACCCATATTGTTTCCATGATCTGCTTTTACTTCTTTCCTTGGCTCAGGACGTGGAAGAAAAGGAAAGAGAAGGAGCCATGAGAGGCAAGTTGAGATTGTTTTGCTTCACAGTCCAGCACAGCACTCCTCCTCCCCCCCTATAAAAAGTGAGCTGATCCTGGCAGTGAGGCAGGGAGAGGAGGCCAGGCCTGAAAGCCAGCCCAGACATTTGGCAGGGTTGGTAGCAGTCAAGCATCCCAGGCACAGCTACACAACTGTACACACCCATGCCCTGCTGCAAAGGCTTTTGCCCAAGCTACTGGTTTCCCAAACAAACCCTGCATACAGCTGGGTGTTTGGTGCATCCCAGCCCCTCTCCAAGAGATGCTCTAGATTGGGCCACCCTGCAGTGCACTGAGATATGGATGTTTTTGCACCTTGGTGTTGGAGACCTTGGCTGTGTAGTTTTGTACCCCCAGTAGGACCCAGGCCATGTTTTCCTACACTTTTCTCCTGCTGAGCTTGGGCTCATCCTTGTCCCATTCCAGGGAGCTGGATCCATCCCTGCTCCTCGTGGATGCAGCCCATAGGCTGCTTCAACCGGGCAGAGCTTCGGCATCCCCAGTCCTGGCTTGTACCAGCTCCCCTAGTGATCCTGGCACAGCACCCACCATGGGTAGGGTGGGATACAGCTGCCAGGCAAGTTTGGAGGTGCCTCTGTCTACTCAAGGCAGGGTGCGCCCAGGCAGGGCTACAGCCTGCAGCAGGAAGCCTCCTGCTCACTCAGCAACTGTGCGAGCCATGAAGAGCCTGAGCCTAGAGGAAGTGGGACAGGGAGGTGCCTGCACTGGGACTGCTCTCATGGTCCCTTCCTGTTTTTCTTCTCCATGGCTTGAAGGCAAAGTTGACTTTGGCATCTGGAGCCCAATCTTTAATCCCAGACTGCAGTTCACCCCAGCCCTCCCCTTGCATTTTCATTGGTCCAGAGGAAAGCCTTGTTTGCTCCCATCCAGCCCTAGGACATCCTCCCCCCTGGGTAGCTGGAGGTGCAGCACCCAGCACCATGTATCCTTGCCCCCACCCCAGAAACAAACGCGCTGCTTCCTTGATGTCCCTGATGCCCATGAGTCACATTTGCAGTGCACTGGGGCAAGGACCTGAGCCACAGCACATCCAAGTAGGTAGGCAGGACTTTGTGGTGGCATGACAACCTCTCACTTGCTCTTGGTGTCTTTAGCTGCCAAGTGGGTGGCAGGTCCTATTTCTTAAGCTTCCATCAGAGAGGAAAGGGATCACTCTCAAGAGCCAGGGACAGCAAGAGGCAAGACCAGATGTGCACCTCAAGTTGCCTTGCTCACCAGAAATGGGCATCCACACCATAGGGTCAGACAAGCCCCAGCTAAGGGGACACAGGACTTGGCTTTTGAGGACAGCACAGCTAGCTGAGCTTGCTTGCACAATGCAGGCACACATGCTGTTGTGGATGTGCGAGGCTCTGGTGGTCTACGATCCCCCAAGCCAGCAGCCACACACTCCTGGACTTTCTGGAGTTTATAAGCAGGTAGCATACGTGGGCCAGAGCCACCAGCTCACACTCTCTCCCCCTTTCTGGATGTTGCATTCTCACGTCTTGAGCAGGTGTCAGCTTCTAAACTAGCACCAGGTGCTGGAAAACCACTGAGCTCAGTTTGCCAACATGGGGAACACAGCTTTGGGGTGGGTGTCACCATGTTCAACAGCATCCTATGGACAACCACATTCCTGTGCCCCTCTGAATGGTAGAGGAGTGGGATCTGGTGGTGATAAGGACAGGTTTCCAAGTGGAAAGTGCCATGCTGCAGACTGATGTGAGACAAGAATGACTGTGACAGATCCAGAAAGGGTACTGTATGGGTTGGATGCTGGAACCCAGAGACCAGCAGGTGATGGCACTGTGACACAGCAGGAGCTGTCAAATTCTAGGATGCATTTGGGAGAGAGGATGTGGCTCTTGGGTCCAGAAGCCAAGGCAGGATCTGCTCCCATACACCTCCCCAGTTTGGTGACCTGCCTTGCTCCATGGAGAGCCTCGCTCTTGGGAACGTCTTGCTGGGCCTCTCCCCAGCTTCCAGTGTAGATGCTACCCCAGTAGCACTCTACAGGTAGAGGGCTGATCCCCATCTCCCCCATCCAGGATGAGTATGCTCAGCAGGTGCAGCAAGGGGCTGGGATCCCCTAAAGCTAAGTATCATCATGGGCAGCTCCCATGACTCTGCACTGTGCGGGGGTGCAGGGGAACCTAGCAGGAGCAGAGGTATCCATGGGTGCAAAAGCCATTGGCAGAAGATGCAGCCATGCCCTGCTCCCTTCCAACTCAATTCCCACAAGGACCCTTTTGTGAGGTCCCCCACTCCATGCTCTGGGGTTCAAGGGCAGCCCTGGAGCTCAGCCAGGAGTGATATGTCTTGCTGATGTGGAAAGTGCAGGGGCCCAGCCCTTGCTGGCTCTGCTCCTTGCACCACTGCTGCCTGAATTTCCACCCAGCCCCATCTGGATCTCATTGGGCTGCTGGCGCTAAGTGCTGGGGTTGGGAGGCGCCAACACATGGAAGCCATTAGAGGGGCTGGTGTGGGGAGGGGGCTGCATGCTGAGCAAAGGGAGCTGTGCAGAGGCTCCCCTTGTTGCTGGGCTGGTGAGTGCAAGGGAGATGTCCCAGGAAGCTGCCTGAATCCTCTTTGGCACTCAGCAAATGTTGGCCCAGGTGAGAGGTTCTCTCAGCTCCTATGGTTGCCTGGACAGGGGTTAACCTGCGTGGGGACAAGCTTTGATGCCTGTGCACCTCCTGCAAGGATCATCCCAAAGCTGGCATCTCACCTGGTGCCACTCACCTCTCCCCTGGTGGCCCAGAACCACGTGCAAGCTGGTCTTCTTGCCTGGGCAGTGCCAACGCTATCCCCTTTATTGGCAAGACTGTACAGTCCAGTCACAGCACGGGTCAGGTGGGGAGAGGGATGGGGGTGAAGAGGGTGTCCCTTCTGCCTGCTGGCAGCTGGAGGGGAGTGATAGGCAAGGCACCCCTGGGAGCCTGCACTCATGGTCCCCCATGACATTAGGCAGTGAAGTGGGACTGGCTCAGCATCTTATCCCCATGTGTTCAGCAGCAGTCAGCGGTGGGGCTGGCCCATTGCCCCAAGTTCAAGGTGCCTCCAGCCAGCTCCTGATGGGCATGGGCAGCCCAAAGCTCCTGGCAGCAGAGCTTCTCTTCTTAGGATCCATCCTGCACCTCCAGGTTGATGGGGGCTCCAGCAATATCTACAGCCATGGGGACCCAGGAGGCGTGGGGTCCTTGGGAACCAGCAGTGGCGTCAAGTCCCACGCACGGGTGAGCGGGTGCAGGGAAAAGGGATGGGCTCACTACAGAATCTGGGCCTCTGAAGAGAGAGAGGGAATGGAATCAACAGCAGCACTGACCTCCTCCCCCACCCCACATTCCCTACCCCACATTCTCCCCATTAACCACCCCCTGCACCCTGACTCACTGGGCAGTGCCTTCAAGTGGGTGGCAGCAACCAAGAAGTTGTGGGGTTTGGTGTTGTCCTTGCCGTGTTTCCTCACCCGGAGCCTGGTGACAGAGCAGTGGTGGCTGAGTACCCAAAGTAGGACACACACAGCCCTCCCCCCACAATTAATGCTCTGCATTGCCATCCAGCTGTGCCGAACTGAGCCTGGCCACTCCAGTAGGTGAGCTCCAGGACTACAGCAGGAGCCCATAATGAGATATGGCAGGCTTGGGATGGGGACAGAGACCAGCAGCAGAGTCACAGCATGACAAGGAAAGCCCAGCTATGGCAGGACAAGAGGGAATCTGGGGACAGGCCTAGCAAGCAGTGATCAGGGGCTTTCAGGAGACAATGGCATATGGAAAGGCCTCTGCACTGACTGAACCATGAGAGCCCCCAGCAAGGCAGGAGTCTTTGGGCTCATCCTAGTATCAGCATCATCTTTTGGGAATACAGAGATAGGTCCTATGGATGTGGGCTCATGAGAAAGACCCTAGGCTAGGCAGTGCCAGTGGGGTGTGCTGGGAAGAGGCACTGATGTAGCAGAGGGGCAAGGGGAGCATAAACCACCTTATGGGTCTGTTTGGGCAGCCATGCCAAAGCAGAGCTGAGGGGACCTGGGGTACCTCATGTTGAGGGTTTAAGGACCAGAGTAGTAGGAGGACAACAATCATGCAGACCCCTGCCTCTCAAAACCCAACCTACCAGATGAGGATGGTGATGACGAGAACAGAAGCCAGGACGAAGAAGGCAAAGACCCCAAGGGACACCAGGACAGCCATCTTCTCCAGGGGATCACTGTGGTCTGGGACAGAGAGACTGTCACTGCTGAGGGATGCCAGAGTCCCCAGCACTCAGGGGACCCTCTTGGACACCCCGGCACCCCTGTCACATATGAGCATGGGGCAAGAGGTCCTTCCCATTACTCTCAGTCACACATGTGCCCAGCTAGGCAGCTGCCAGTGTACAGTCCTCTTTCTTGCCCCTCACTTCCAGGACTACTCACTGATAGGCTCAGGGTTGGGAGCCTGGGAGGGTTCCTCAGCCAGGCTCTCCTGGCTGCCATCTGTAGTGGTTTCTTTACTTGCTGTGGTGACCAGGTCTGGAAGGAAAGAGGGGATGGAAAACACTCACACAAAAGCATGGGAAGCAACTCAGGAGCCCATAGAGAGAGACCTTGTGCCCCAGGGGTCTCACGAGACCAAGGGTGCCCTCGGGGTGCTATTGATGCTCTGCCCTGAGGCTGCTCCTACAGTGGGGCATCCCCAAATGACAGTGGCCTAGCTGCAGCCTGTCATGGGACTGGGAGATGCTTTGCCACCTTGCAGCTCTGCCTCCAACTATGGGGCCAGTTTTTGGAATGTGCACAAGACCAACTTTCTGGGTCAACTTTAAGGCACTCCAGGAGCTGGGACTTGCCCTGGGTGATATTTAGGAAAACAGGTGCTATGGAGGGGCAGAGCAGAGGGGCAGCACGGCGTGCTGGAAAGTCTTTGAGGAGGGATGGCACAATCTGGTAGGGATAAGGGTGTTGCAGCTTCTGCCTGTTTCACACCTGTGGCTGGTGTTGCCCGGGCCTCAGCGCTCCACTCGCTCCAGTTTCCTGCATCCAGGAAATCCTTGGCGCTGACTTGGACCACATGCTCCAGCCCAGCAAAGGCATCTGTGATCACCTCAGACAGGTTCACCGTCTCCACCTGCACTGGGCAGAGAGGAGCTGTGGCACAGGCAGGGGTACCCCTTGCTGCACTCCCTGGCCTCACGCCCACCACATTTACAAGGCTTTGCCTTTCCTAGTCCACTACTTACCACGGACCAGGAGCAGTGAATGACAGGTCGGTACTGGAGACGAAATCTGAGCTGGAAGTGGGGTTCCTTGGGCCAGGAGGAGGGGTACTTCCAGCTTACATGGAGCCGCCGTGGGGCCAGGGGGATGGGCTCCACCACTAAGCCCTCTGGAGGGTCTGGTTTAACTGCATGGGAGAGGACAGGGAGGCCTCATCACAGTGAACTGCCACAAAGAAGGGATGTTGGGCTCCCCACTGACACCTAGGGCTGGATGCCTGAGGGATGGATGGGCACTGGGATGGATGGATGGATGGATGGATGGATGGATGGATGGATGGATGGATGGATGGATGGAGACTCACTGATGGCCTGCATGGTGACATCGAGGAGGCGGAAGCTGGAGCCCAGGGGGTTCACCTCAGTGATGTTTAGGCGGTAGGAGCTCCAGAACTCTGATCCATGAACAGTGCAGGTGCCAGGGTGGGATGGATCCTGCAAACAGGGCCCCACGTGCCCGTTCTTGTTCCTGAAGATGGGGAAGTAGGGTGGTGACATGTCGCCTGCTCCCAGCCATGCACAGTTTCCCAGTGCTGCCAAGGGACATGGAGAGCCCGTGCCAAGAGACTGCTAGAAGAGGCAGCCCTTCCAGAGCCCAAAGCATGACCAAAGGGAGCCCCACGCCATCCCCCTCAGTCCTTCCTGGCAAGGTCCCTCTGAGGAGCAAACCCTTCTCCCACGCTCCCAGGCTTAGGTAGCTGGCTCTCCCGTAAGGGCCCCCAATTCTCCAGGGACCCTGCTGAGGACAACGGCTGAGCCTCTGTGATAGGGTCCAGTTCCCCAAAAGCTGGATGGGGGTGGCAGTCAGTCCTACCTCCTCTTCTCTTCACCCGTCAGTGATTTCTTCCTGCCGTGGAGAGAGATGAAAAAACAGATCATAAGGAGGAGGGGACAACATGAACCCAGCTCCTCCATGACCCATAGGAGGGACAGGGGTCTCCTCACTGGACACCCACTCCTGTAGTAATGAACACAGGCAATACACCACAGAGGATGGAGCTGAATCCATATCCAGCTTTGCCAGCAAGTGGCAGTGGGAGTTGAGGGTCCCAGAGTAGTAAGATTTTGAGGTGCCCAGGAGGATCCCCAGAGGATTCCTGTCCTTGTCAAGGGTTTTGTTTTGCAACAAAGGTGCAGTAACAGCGATAAAAGCAGCTACCTAGTAGCTGGCTTTACCCTTCTCCTACAGCCCCTCCTACTGCTCCCCACCACTCCTTCCCTGCTGAGCACACACATCGCACTCCCTGCCAAATCCCCAGCCCCCCCGTATTCCTGCAGCTTTCAGCAGAGCTCTGCTTTACGAGCTCCGGCTGACTTCAAAGCAGGCCACTAATTTGGCCTGCCGGGATAATTAGAAGCAGTGATGCTCTCAGGGCTCCTTTCATCCTGAAGCATGCCAAAATGCTCAGTGGCTTGCAGATGACCTGTTTCTCTTTCATAGTCCCTCTAGTGCTGGTAGAGCCTTCGGAAGGGAGGGAGCCTGCCTGTGCCAGTCTCCCAGTGTTGCTGGGGGTATCCCTTGGAGCATGCACATGCTCAGTGCTCTGCTTACCCCAAAATATGACTGGAGTGAAACATAGTTCTTGGGGCAGGAGGTGAACACAGAGCATGGGTCAGACAGCCAGCAGGATTTGGTGGTTGTTCTTGGCTGGGACCTGGGGCTCATTGCATAAAACCCCCCCAGTCCCACACCCAGTAGGGATACATCACCTGTAGGTGGTGATGTATCTGGTGGGAAGAAAGGTCTCCACACTGGAGGTCCAGGAGCAGGAGAAATTCTCATAGTCAGATGCTCTGCAGGACACAAAGGGCACTCCTGGCAAGTCTGGAGTCAAAGAGAAAGTGATACTCAGAGAGGAGTCTCTCGTCCTGCAGCCCAGACAGCATGCAGGGTCCCCCGTGTCATTGCAAAGTCTCCTCTCGACAAGCTCCTGATAGAGATACTGGCACTGGTGGCCCATCCTGGCAGAGCTGCACACCTCCCGTACCCCAGCCCGACGACACACTACTCACACCCCAGCCGCAGGGACACAGTGTGCAGGAGGTCACCGTCCTCGCTGTGGCAGCTGTAGGTTCCTGCAGTGGCCAAACTGGCATGTGGCAGCACCAGGGTGCCCTGCCGGGTGGTCGAGCCCTCTGGCAGTGCGGTGGCACCTGCTCGTCTCCATTGCACTGGCAAGCTAGGGAGGAGAGACAAGGCAGGTATTGTTAGAGGACAGGAAAGTGGTCTCACCCCAGGCCTACCAGCAAACCACCCCAGCAGATAAATATCCTGGCATGCACAGAGAAGACCTACCTGGCATGGGCACCACTGCACAACAGGGTCACGTCTGTCCCCACCTGTCCATACTGCACACCTGATGGGACATATACATCCCCCAAAGGGTGTTAACACTCCATGCCACACCATGCCAGAGCTGAAGTGGGCAGCCAGGAGCTCTACCCCCCTGGGGAGCTGGACGCTGGGTGTGGGGTCTTACTTCATGCAGGCATCACCATGTGGGACTGAAAAAAACTGGTCCCAGTTGGGTTGGGCAGCTGCATGGGACAATTTGCCAGAGGAGCCCATCGTCCTGGCACTGTGTTTTGTTTATGCTCTGACTCTTGTATGACTGTGCCAACCTAGGGGGAATTGGTGTGTCCCCAGAGTCCCCATGCCTCAGAGATGGGTAGCTGTGGGGGGGGCTTGGAGGGGGCTCACCTTCCTCTCCCCAGCCCTCAGAGACGGTGAGGGAGGCTGAAGCCAGGGTTGCTGCAAGGAACACCATCACCCTGCCCAGGCCTGGGATGGAACTGTGCATCTGCAGGAGACAGAGAGGGGATGGAGAAGGTGTTATTCCCTGCAGTGGGGTGCCCAGAGGGTCCACAGCCCAGATCATCCTTGCAGGCTACACATCTGCTTCTCAGCTTGCCACATCCTGCTGAGGACAGGGTGAGTACCATACCATCAGGACCCCAGGTGTGACAGCTGGCAGAATCTGTGCCACTGTCACAGATGGTACCTGGCTGCCAAGGAGTCCCAGGGGTGCCTGGAGGGGGGATGCTAAGGGCAAACACCAACCAGGAGTTTGGGTCTGTGTGGCAAGACTGGGGGCTCTTTGCTATTGTAGCCCTGTAATGGGAGCTAGCCAGGGCTCCTAGTCCCAGGGTGGGCCAGAGACCTGCTCCTGTGCAGCTGGAGCAGGAAGGAACCAATGGTAGCAGACAGCAATTAGATCTGAACAAGCTCACACAGACAGAGAGCAGGTCTGTGAGTGCTCAGACTGTAACAAGATGGGGACTTGCAGAGGATCCTGCACCCACTGCAGGGGTGGTCTATGCAGGTCTGTGCCCTTGCTAGGCCTAGGTCTGTGGATCCAGGGAGAACAGCACTGAAGTTCCTTCATCCCACTCGAAGATCACCAGTAGCTCTGGCACGAGAACTGAGGGGGATGCTGAGTTAGGGATGTGCACCCAACTCTTCCATGAGTCAACCCCAGCCACAGACTGGGGTCTCCCCATCATAGCAGAGACAGCATTACTCTATATGTGCCAGTCAGCATCACCCCAAGACGTCCATGCCAGCCTACACTGTTCTGCATATATCAGTCAGTGCTACCTTGACCAAACCAGTCAGCACTGCCCTGTCCTACCCAGTCAGTATCACCCTGTCCATAGGAACCAGCACTTCCCCAAGATATCAATACCTGCCTGCATCATCCTCCACATAATATCCAGCACTATCCTGCTCACCATAGCCAGCATCCTCCTACCTGTGCCAGTTAGTATCATGCTGCCCATTGAAGGCAGCACCTCTCTAAGGCATCCATTCCAGCCTGCATCAGCCTGTACATCATCCTGTCTGTAACAGCCAACATTATCTTACGGACATCTGTCCTGGTCATCACCACATCATTCATATTGGTAGTGCCACAGTTTCCCTTTCTGCCAGTCTCACTTTGTCCAAGAAGACACACACAGTTGAATCCTTTCTCCCTGGAAGACCCTCTTTCCCACCTCTCATGAGTAGGCAGGGCTGTAATTTACAACCATATTGTTGAGCTCCGCTCCTAGCTCCAAGTGGGCTGGGACTGAGACTATGCAAGGCAGCAAGCTCCCTGCCTGCCCCAAGGCTTGCAGCCTGTAGGCATAAATATACATTGCCCTGAGTCACCTAGATTGAACAGACAAGGGGCTTCAGGGAGGGATGCTCCAGCCCTGCAAAGGTGCTCCAGAGAAACTGCTGGTTCCTCTCCTGTGGTCAGGTGCCTATGGCCACAGATTAAACTGAGTGTTGAGGGAAATGAGAGCTACAAGACATGTGCTGCAACTCAGTGAGTGCAGGGGGGAAGGCAGGCAGCAGCCCACATCAGCTATGTCCTGAATACACCAGGCTGCCTTACACACAAGCCCAGATGTAAATAAGTTCATGGGACCATCTTCATCTTTTTCTAACAAACCACCGGTAGAACTGTTCCCCAGAAACAGTGAAAAGGTCTCTGCCATAACTATGCTGGTAACTAACTGGGACCGTTCAGCCTGAAAGTGACGTATTTTGGTGATGGAAAAAAAAAAAAAAAAAGAGGAGACAAGACTTAAAATACACTTAAAAGCAGCAACCAAAAATAACTTCAAACATCACGTGGGCCAGACTTAAGGGATGTTGCTGGGGGAGGTCCAGAAGAAAGAAGAGTGAGTTAGTGTGGAGAGAGAGAAATAGTTTTAAAATAAAATCATTTATGCTCCTGCACCTCCGTGGGCCTTTGTGCAGAGCTGCTGCAGCCATCACCCACCATGACGTTCTGTGGCAGGGTGTTCTGGGCTTTGGCTCACTGATGGCATAGTTTTGCCAGGTCTCAGGGACACTGACTGGTTCAAGGGCAGCCTGGAAA